>JAANIC010004923.1:13727-36881 GCA_017607545.1 Acromyrmex charruanus
ATTGTTATATAATTAATTCATATATTTAATATATTTAATGTGAAAGTGTATTATTTTTTAAATATTTATTATTATTTATCGAATTTTATCCACAAAATATAATTCGAAAAATTCTTTATCCAAAGATATAATTCAAATTTTAAATAAAAACCTATCTTCGGATGAAACGGAATTTAGTACTTAAATGCATATCCCTTGAGTGAATTTATATATACTCTGATTCTGCATATCGCGTACCGAAATGTTTTTTCGGACTTAAAATGCATTCATGAGCAGAACCAGAAATCAGTATAATGATATCACTTGTTATAATACATTGTATAAGCAATTTGTCTCGGTATTTGTCTAACTGTGAGGACATTCGCTCGGCAAACAAGAGATTCGAATTTGATTCTCAACCAAGTGAAAAATGAATATGTTAATTCGACGTCGATTTGATTCAATTAATGGTCATTTTTCTAAACTAAGTAATATCTTTTACAATAAATTATTTGTAGTTTTTAGATTTCATCAACATATGACTATTAATATTATATGTTGATATGTTGACGATTTTTTGCTGCTGTTCCTTCTTCAAAAATAGATCAGTTTTTGGAGTGCTTTAATTCTTTTCATACTCGTCTTCAATTTAAGCTAGAAACAGATCATGACTCACTAAACTTTTTAGATGTTTCAATCACGACTATTGGTAATCAACTAAATTTCGATTGGTATCACAAACCGACCTTTTCGGGGAAATTTCTAATTTTTTTTTCAAATCATCCCCTCTCACAAAAAAGAGGAGTCATTAGTTTAGTAGATAGAGCTTTTCTATTTTCAAATTCAGAACATTATACTAAAAATTTAACAATGATAATCGAAATATTATTGCTTAATAATTACTCTTTTAAATTCATTTTTGAAACAATAAATAACAGAATCAAATGCATTCTAAGAAGGAGGACAGTATTATAATAATTCAGAGGAGAAGGACGAATCATCAGTGTTCCCATCGTGGTTCACAGTTTCTTTCATTCCATCATTGACGGATAAATTTAAAAATATTAATAGAGGTGACATCAAGGTTTCTTTCTATAGTACGAACAAATTAAGAAAATACATTAAAGTACACAAAGACTGTCGACATCATTTTTCAAAAAATAATGTTGTCTATAAGATCGATTGTGATGTAACATATGTATGACAGACTAGTAGAAAATTGAAGACAAAAATTAATGAAAAATTACATCCGGTGGAACACGTCCACTTGATCAGTAATAACTGAACATAGGTTGCAACACAGACATAACTTTGATTGGGACAATATTAAAATTTTAGACGAAGAACCTTGTTAATAAGCGTTATAATAATCTCCGAAATGTTGAATATTCAAAAACAAAAAAAACAGTCTAAACGTATAAACAGATACCGAGGGTCTACATAAAGCTTATATACGTTAATAAACAAAATCTGACATTGCAATATCAAGATTATTCTATTATTCGTCAGTCAGTGTTTATCTATCATGATGGTAACATATATGTTTATTAAGTGTCTCATTTTTAATATCTTTTTATACAATATTTATTATCTATATACATCTTTAATTTTATATTATGACTAATTATTTATAGACTAACACACCGACGCTTAGTAATTTAGAAATTGCATCTTTTCGACATGCGAAATTTTACTTTATGGCCAGCTAAGTGAGTTGTTTTGACCAGAGTGACGATTTTACTCGAATTTTTTATTATTCTCTTAATTTATTTCCAACTTGACTTATTACCAGAACACCGAAAAATTTCAAACAACCGGTTGTCCAATCGTTTGCGAGTGATTTCCGTTTCTCAGCAAAGCATCTCACTGGTCATTATCACTATGTATAATTTTGTCTATCTATTCGACTACTCTTATTCAATGTAACATTTCCTGTATGTATATCTGAAGAAGACTCAATCGTGAGACCAAAACATGTTATATTATTAATATCAATTATAGAATATTATATTATACATACTTTTTTTTTATTTTGTTTTAAAATACTTCTTTATATTTGATATACTGACGACATTCTTATGTGCCCTTTATTCTCTCGTTACTATTAATATACTTATTAAAGGATATGCTTATTAGCATAAAAAAATTATTAAATTGCTTATATAATTTAATAAGTGATATCACTATTCTGGTTCTGCTTCTCTCATTAATGCGCAAGTCCGGAAAAACATTTCGACATAAGAATGTATACAAATTCATACAAGATTTATTAGCATTAAGATCCGCTTTGACTGAGCAAATAGTCTTATTTAGAAATTGATTTATTTATATCGATCCAACTTCATATTGTTCAAAGGGTTGTAACGCGTTATTTATTATGTTGTTATCGTTACAAGTTACTTTTTTTGGTAACGATTGAATAACAAAGTTACATTTCTTCTGAATAACGTTCATGATAACGCAGTTACATTTTTGAAATAATGGTAACGATTTCACTAGTTACTTTTATCGTTATTTTATTTCCATTATACACAGAGCGACAAATATGTTCCCGGACAGGGCCTGAAAATCATAATTGAAACAACAAATATACATATTTTTTTGTTTTATTATTCAAAATATTCTCCTCTGGCTTCAATACACTTGTTACAGCGATTCAATAGTGATTCAAATGCATGTTCTAGCTCAGTTTGCAGAATTGCCTCTAGTGCCTGTGTAGAAGCTGATTGGATGGTCGGAATGTCATCAAAAAAGCGTCCTTTCAATTTCAATTTCAATTTTGGGAATAATGAGAAGTCGCAGGGGGCTAAATCAGGTGAATACGGTGGATGGTTTAACACAGAGACACGATTTCGAGCCAAACATTGACGGACAATCAATGAAGTGTGACTCGGTGCATTATTATGCAACAAAGACCAATCTTCTGGATCACGATATTCGGGGCGAATACGATGAATTCTGCCCATCAATCGTTTTAAAACTTCGATCAATCGCTTTAAACTCTTTGTTCCATATTAAAATTTCTACCTCGACCAAAATTTTATTTAACATAAACTGTCATATCTTCGTTATATGTCAACCAAAATGAATGAAACTTTGACAGATGATAGCAAAATGTTCAACCTTTAAAATGCATGTTTGAACGCAGATGTCGCTACTGGTTGCTGAGATGTGGTTCGTGTCCGGGAACATATTTGTCTCACTGTGTATATATATATATATACATCAGTTTTTGAATTTTATTCCTCTATAACTAAAAAATATAATTCTAATATTTTTTTTGTATTTACTGCAAGAATTTGCATATAATAGTTTTTTTTATTGGCAGAACTAGTGCGCATTCAGTGCACTATAATATTAAGAAAAAAAGTGTTAAGAAAAAAAAGTGACGAAAAATGTAACAACTCATTACATTTTAAGTGACGGTAACAATAACAAATTACTTTTTAGGTAACAGTAACGAGTTATTTTTATGAGGTAACGTTGCCAACCTTGATTCAAAAATAAAATCTCTATATTCCGATGAAAATTCTTGTAATTTTAATGATGCATTTTAATGCATAAGAACGACAGGATCTGCAAGGAGCATAAATCCGACGAGTCTTTAAATGCTTTTGAGTCGATTGATTCCCATACAGCATCAAAAATTTTCAGAAATATTTCAATTGAAAAGTGAAACATTTCATAAAAGTTGCGAAATGTGTCTGCAACATTTCTTGACAACTCTCGAATAGCAATATGTCCGCGATTCTTACACATGAAACCTTGTTGAAAGATTGCTGAAATGATACAGAAAAAATCTGCAATCTTTTTGAATTATTAAAAAGGAATTCCAGCAATACTTAAAAATGTTAGTACTTAAAAAATGATATTTAAATATATATTTAAATATCATTTCTAAAATATTTAAAATTTATTAAGAGTTTTGTCTTTCTCTTAAATCTGTTTACAGATTATAAAACTTATTGAAATAAACTTAAAGTATTTCTCAAAAATGGTAACTATATCGCCAACTATTTTGATTAATTGATCACATTATATGTATAAGCACATATACGTGATCGCTATTAAAAAATCACACCTGCATACAATATCATTACTCATATACAAAAGTTTCGCACTTCTCCGTTATATTTGCAACTTTAACTGATGGTACTCTGTACAAAGCGTACTGTACAAAGTGTACATCGCAAATGAAAGTTGGAACTTTAGCTTGACACTGGTATTAACACGTCTTAGAAAACATCTGATAATTTCTAATACGTGCCGTATTCGTCTTATTAATACAACATGAGTTACGTGAGTACAGTAACTGTCATGTGCTTATCAGGCGTGAAGCGCTTGCAGACAACAAAATTTCGCTAGTGACATCTTACATTTTTTGCCGTTTACTTAAAATTCCGTTGACTAATACGAACTCACTCTTACGATAATCGCATCTAATATCGATCTCGACTCACGGAGTGAGGATTTTACTAGGCCTTTGCTCACCGATCTCTTGTCCACCATTCACATTAATGTCGCAGTTGCTGACGTGTTACGAGGAAAAAGTTTGCACATCATAGTTTTGTTTCACAGACAATTATCTATTTGAAATATTAAGACAAAAGTGCATATTTCCATTATTAATTTATGTAAGTAACATTACCTTTTATATCATCTTTTTTTAAGTTAGGACGAATTGTCTCTTTGTTAATTATGCGTATATAAGATGATTGAGCCCAATGTGAGCCTCTTAAGCTTTGAGAATGTTTTTAATTTTATGCTGAGATCAAAATTAAAAATTAATAGTTACATTTAAAAAAAGAAACATTTCTCAACATTAAAAAACAGAGAATCATATTTATATATTTATACAGATGCAGTAGAGATTTAAAAAAAAGTAGCATTTGTGGCACCTTAGCAAAATGTGTATTCAATGTGAGCCGCGTATACAGTATGTCTTCCCTTTTTTATTAAAAATATTAAAAATATGGAAGAGGTAAAATGATCTGATGTTATTTTTATAATTTTACTGCATAATCCCGTGTAGAAAATTGTTGGGGCTTAAAAAAGGATTTGATTAGTATGCCCTAAAATTAATCGAGTCCTATTATTTAGATAACTTGGACTCTATATGTAACAAATTTTTTATCAGGACTCTATAAGGAAAAATTATTAGAGTCCTATAAGGAAAAACTATCAAGGCTGTGTAAGGAAAATTTATTAGGGCTCTGTAAGAAAAAATTATCAGGGTTTTATGAGGAAATATTATGGGAGTATGACCTCTGTAATCGTGTAGAAACTGTTACTTCGATAATCCACGAACATTGAATGTTAATGAATGTATAGTTATGATATATCTGTCAATATATCCTGATAGAAATTTGTGCAATTTAATTGAACATCTAATCAATTACTATTACTTGTTATCGAATACTATATATTAATTCCTCTTATACGAAAATAATGCAAAATTAGATTATTCAATTTAATACCCTTAACCAACAATCAAAATTATGTTCACACATAATACGACACGTTCATAGACACGTTTTTATACAAAATGAAAAAATTTGGCAGAAAAAAAGATTGCTATACCCTGCGAGATATTTAACTTAACTTAAAGTTAACAACTGTTTATGAGTTAGGAAATCTGTTATATATAGCACATATATTCTACCGCTTGGCATCTCTAATAAATTCCAGGCCCGTATAAGTTAGCCCTAATAAATAAGTATTTATAAAGTTGATGCATCCCTATGAAAACTTAATGAGAGCCTTATCAGATAAAAATAAGAAAGCTTTACTTATGGCATCTCTTGTAAATCCTTTTCGGATCCTTATAAAGTTAGCCTTAATAAATAAGTACCCAGATAGCAAGTTTCCCGCATTGTAATAAATTTGATACAAATTGCGTCACCTGAATTGCCATCTTTTTTTTTAGGAAAGCGGCTTCCGATTTTGCTTATGATATTAGCGGCAATACATATCATAAACGGCACAACCGGAGGGAAATAATTTCTCTCTTCTTTTGTATAAGTTTTATAGGTTAGGACAATTGCAACATGATGGAAACTAATCCTATATGAAACAAATTTGCTAGCAATTTGACAGTAATATAAAAGAAACTGTTGTAATAAAAAGGATTAACCTCTGATTAACAATGCTTTCTTGCTTAAAATCGCCCGACTCAAAAGAGAACTTTAAGATATCTTTAAAAGTTTTTTAAGAAACATCTTTAAGATATTATTTCATAAAGAACTTTAAAAGATATTTTAAAGTTCTTTATGAAGATTTATGAGTTGATTTTAGACATTTTACTCATTTGATAGACAGATGTAAGTTACTATGAATAAAATTACAATGCAAAACAAAATACATATTAAAATATCAGGAGATTTTATTTATTCGGTAAACATTTCAAAAAAAGTATTATACCTTTTATCTTAGAGTCCTTGGGACTTACTTCAAAAAATTATTTTATTAGAACACAGCTGAAACATCTAATGCTGCGTCTTTTATTCTATTCTTTGTTGTTTTTTAAAATCAAGAAATTTAAATCAATGCATCCTTCTGATGGCGGTACCGCATACTGCTCGACTTCATTTCCATTCGATTGACAAAAATGTGGACTAAATATTTTACAAAAACGATTTCCAACAAATTGTAGCAATATTTATGAGAATAAGTTTGTTATAGAATTTATGCTCGCTTACGCAAACAACCGTTGTCCGTATAATGCCTCTAATTAACTTAAATAAAATTATTGTTACCCTGACAGCAACATGATGGGAATTGAAGAGAAATCTGCTAAGCATTTATTTCTTTTTTTATGTCAAGGAACGTTTTGTATGTTTTATCTGGTACTTATAAGTATCTGGTATAAATATCTGGTATTTATAAAGTTGATGCATTCTTATCAAATCCCGATGAGAGCCTTATCAGATATAAATAGGAAGCCTTACTTTTATGACATCCCTAACAAATTATAATCGGGTCATTAAGAAAGTGAAGTTAACACAAATGTTCAACGTTTAAATTGTTAAATAACTTTTTTTAAATGTTTATACATCAGTATCCCATGTAGAAAATTGTTAGGGATAGCCTTAAGTAACATGAGGCCCTGATTATTATTTATTAGGAATGCCATAAGAAAGATTTCCTTATTTTAACCTACAATTTTTTAGCTAGCCCTAATAATTTTCTACACGGGATATTGATATATAAATATTTTAAAAAAGTTATTTAGCAACTTAAACATTGAATATTTGCGTTAAATTCCCTTTCATAAAACTATGCTTATGGGTCTCGCATTTCGGAAAAGTAGAAGGTCTTTTATCATTTTTATTTAATTCCACACAATCTTTATAAACACATTTTGTAACAAATGTCATACTTACGCATGTGCTTGAATATAACCCACATTGATATTATCATACAAAGAGTTCCTTTTCTTTAATTATGAACAAATTATGTAACAAAAATATAAACTAAATATAGTGCTGTAAAGTATGAATATAGAATTACAATAACATGAATTACGGAAATTAACTCTTAAAAACACTTTGGGACATGGCATACCCAGATGTTTTTATTTCTAAGATTAGAACTTTTTTATTTTTAAAAGGTGGCTACATTTCGGGTCTCGAGTTAGAAAATAAACTTTATGATTTTATTTTTATGTTCCATAAAACTGTAGATATGTTGCAACGAGGATTTCAGAAAATATCAGGCATTGAAAATTGCCTTGGGTATCATGTGTATGCATGTGTATGCGCGTGCATATGCGTGCGTGTGTGTGTGTGTGTGTGTGTGTGTGTGTGTGTGTACAAATTTATCTTTCGAGTTATTGCAGGAATCTGGCATGAGTCACACACGACGATTTATATCGCAATGAAAATATTTTAATTGCTTAGCCTAATAACATACTCTAAGAAATTTCTTTACTAATCTTTTGATCGCTTCAAAGTAACATCTCAGTAAAAGTATTATTCCAGTAAATAAAATAGAATTATTGAATGAAATAGAATTATTGAACAGAAACTGGATTGAATATACAAAATAAAAAAAATTAAGAAAAGTTAAAAAATTTGTTAGAATACTGAAATTGACTGAATAAAAGAAATTTATTATCACTAGTTTTACAAAAACATAGGTAACTAGTACACAATTATTATTAATATATGTTACACTTCTTCTTTATTTTTAACCTTATTTTGATTGCTTTCTGCAGCCATCTTCATGGTATAACATTTAGCATAATATAATATTTCAAAATTTAACTGTAATTATTGTGAATGTAAGCGCAATTAACCAACCTCGAGTTTGTAGTCGAAATTGAATGGCTTCAAGAACTGTACTACTTTACAACTATAATAAAAAAATTCTTTTTGTTTTTTATTTATAATAAAAATTATTTATAAAGAAAAAAATTTTTTTATTCAAGTTATAAAGTATTTTCAATGCCAATTAATTTTTATTATGAAAATTTTTTTTATCTCTTACAGTTCCGGCGATATTCGCTTCAAAAGAGAAAAACCGATTTTTTTCTAAATGGTGTTTCATCCATTTAAAATGCGTATGCACATATAAAAAAAATACGTATCGCTTATTTTTTGTCTGGAGAATAACATACTAAAAGCTTATTAAAATCGGAGGGGGATAGTTAGGTTCCTTTCCTCTAAAAAAAATTTGTAAGTTTGATTTAATCGAAAAGTCGTTATTCAATTTTTGTAAAAAGAATTAATTTTTAGCCAAAATGAATTCTTTTAAATCTCATTCAAAGATTCATGCTTGTCCCATTTTATTTACTGGGATACAAACAACATAAAATAATAGTATTCTTATAATATTTTCATTATGACACTCCAGTTATATTTTTGCAAGATTCACATTACATGCATGCAAAATTCACGTAACTAGCGCGCAAGATTCATGTAACTGTAACATGCGTGTAAGAGTCAAGTAACATACTTAGAAGATTCATATAACATGAGTGTAAAATTCATACAAGATTCTTGATTTATTTTATAGATATCATATTTGATATATTATACGATCTTATATGATATATTATATTCTTATACGATCTTGTAGAGTCCTGTCCAAAATTCGTATGTAAAAATTTTCTTGAAATATTCTATATTATTTTTAACTTAAAACATTTCTATTTCTTTTATTGTTTTTTTACATTCTATATTATCATGTTTTATTTTATATAATAAATTTTGGCTCGTAGCCCTCTTTTTTTCTTTGTTTTTTAAAATTTATGAGCCTTATTACTAATTAGATACAATAATAAAAATTATCGCCCTAAGCTAATCTTACATACTTATTTCTTCATTTAGATGTAACAAATCGAAATAGGTAGTCAGAAGTTTGAAGTCCGAGTTATAAAAGTGTGTTTTAGTATCGTTTATGTTTAATCCTCGGTTGTTATCGAGAATCCAGCTCAGTCAATGATTTTATAAAAAATATACGACAGTCCGATCGAGATTTCCTTCAATGACTATCCTAATATATTCTGTGTAATAAATCAATTTATAATTAAATGATTAGTATGAAAGTAGTTATAATAAGGGGATTCTATTGGGACTAGAGGGGGGCGCGGAGGATACTCGTAAATACGGAGGGAAGACATGGGATACTCATAGACGCGGGGAAGGAGGGGGAAGGTCCCGGCGCCACCGCTGTCGCCAACGCCACCACCGTCGCGATCGCCGCCGCCTTCTGTGAGATGAAAAAAATAATATAAATAAAAAAATATGTAACAATATATAAAAATAATGTATAACGTAAAATATATAAATATATAAATATATAAATATATACAATAAATATAAATATGTAAGTATTTTTTTGAATTTTATCGATAAAATTTTATCAAACTTACAATTCCAGTTTTCCGATTCTGAATCGGGCTCATACGGCCGGAGGCCGAAGAGTTCTGCCAGGAAGAAATCATTTTCTTCCCACATATCAATACTCTCCTCCCGGTCCTATTGTCTTTCTGCGGGAATCATCATCCGATTGAACTAGTTCATAAACCCTCTTCTGATATTGCTACGATGTGTCTCCTGAAAAAAATATTATACAAAGTAAATTTAGAAAATTAGAAAAAGATAATTAGAAAATATTCTATCTATAATTTATAATTTATAAGTTATAATTTATAATTTATATTAAACTTACCAGAGGAATTATCAGAACCTTCACCTCGTCCCGTAACTGAAACCGTATGGCTCTTCGGTTGTCAACCATGATATACTGGAAAAATTAAAAAGTAAAAAAAAAACATTAGAAAAACAAATTCGCTAAAAAAGTCTAGCATATATAAAAAAGAAAAAACCTATTTACTCCTTCAACAGGATACTCGTAGTGGATTTCGATTAAGTTGCTCATAATTGTTGAGGGAAAAAAGTTTTCAATAAAAGTTTTTTCTAAAAAAAATTACATTTAAAATTTACATTTATTATAACTGTCACTTTCACTTTCACTTAATCATATAAACATGTAAAAGTATTCTACCACCTAAATGATAGAATCACCTTGCATGTTTATAAAAATCACTCACGATGCAAACTCTTCACTATAATTCGAAATATAATTCGAAACGACACGAACCTCGCGCAAATGAAATTCGGCAAAGACTGACACTGAGAAGCATCCTTTGCCATAGCGAGGCTATCTAGAATACATTTGCGCTGTATATGAAACATTTAAGATCATAAATGTTTGCAGATATCTACAGAACTATAGAACTCTAGATGTCACAAAAAAATGCGTAGATAACAAGAGCTTGCATGTTAGAGAAAAATAGAGCGCGACGATGTCGGAGCGTGTAACGTGATATCGAAGAAAGGACAGAAGAAATGAATCAATAGAGTAAAAGTCTCTTTTTTTTATGACGTAATTTTTTCAATACGGTTTTTTAGGGCATCGAGGCAAAGAATAGGGAATAAAAGAAAGTACAGTATATAATGATGTGAGCGAAAATTTTTTTATTCACATGTTAGTACACTGGTTTTTTGTACGTATTAAACACTAAAGCTAATAGTTCGCAATCGACGAGCTGATGTCCATTGAAGATGTCACTATCGCGTATAGCGTTCTCAGACGTGGTATTAAAGAATCGCGTATACTTAACATCAACCGTATCGACGAGTCGGGTTAATCGTTCGAACGTTGCATCGATACACCTGTCAAAGTCAAACATACGACGTAGTGTCGTTTCGGTCATCATAATGCGTATGAACGAAGAATCGAGACGTACGAGCGTAGCATCGTTTAGCGCGCAAATTTTGATATACTCTAGCGGTCCAACGCTTATAAAATTGTTCTTGTATTCGTTTCAAAGCATTATGTAAATATTCCATCGCTGTTCGTAGAGGTTCTTCCATAGATTCGAGAGACAGCAACAATTCGCGATGATCTCCGATGATAACTCGGTGAACCAACATTGATTCCAATTTTCAAAAATTTGTAGCCCGTATTCGTCAGATCGTAACGTCTGCTCAATAAACGCATCGCGCGATCGTGCGCCTCGCACATTCTCCATAGTTTTACTGAATACCGCGTTATTCATTAATTTGTAAATTTTTTTCGAAATCGTTTTTTGCGCGAGTTCTAAACTGTGTATTAAGTTCAATGTACTCGCGAAGCCAGGCGGATTGAGCAAATTGTAGTACTCGATGAATATTTGTTACGCGAAGACCGTGACGAATACATTGATGCAGGTTGCGGTAGTGGATGACGTTTATCGCTGTTTATCATACAGCGTTGCTAGAAGTTTAGCCTCGCGCTTGCCGGGCGGCTTATCGCGCGTCAGACAGAATGGCAGGTCAGTGTGTTGGTAGATGCTGCGGATACTCGAGATTGACTTCTAGAATGTTACCGGAGCGATCGTGCTTATATCAAAGTTCGCAGCGTCTTAGTCCCATCAAAATTCGGCGTATGGCAATGATTGACACATCGCCCACCCGTATAAATTGTTAACGTCGTAGTACATCAAGTTGACGACTGTTCCAATGGGTCGTACGAACGCATGTACTTGTTATTTGTTTGCGCGTATCTGCCTGAACACTGACTGAAGCCGCCGCGTATATGCTCGATGAACATGATCATATCGATATCGGTGAATAACTCAAACTTTACGCGCGTATATTTCAACATCGCGTCCCGCGTGAAACCAGGCAAGGTGTAATAATGCGCGGAATCGAGATCGCGATACAACTTTTGCGGAAATTTTCGAAAATGTCAGCTAATAACAATACATCGGTTTTCAAATGCAGATCACTGTACTCGCTGAGCGCTCGGATAAAAAATCGTTACCATACGTTCGCGGCGTGAGCGTAGGGGAGACCGGGGCTAATAGACTCATTTTTCAGTTTCGAATTTTTACAGATAAAATTAAGAGACTTATCGAAAAAATGAATTCTGCACTAGTTACTACATACATTTGACTACCTAATAATATTTTAATAATAAGGGGAAACTGATAACTAATATGAAAAAAAATACATTTTTCTAATGCATCTGATTCAACTAGCCGGGACCGGGATAATTCGACTAAGATTATTAAAATAAAGATTAATGTATTTTAAACTACATCTTTGGCTATATATTGATAAAACTTTTATAAAAATATATTTGAAACACAAACATTTGCTTCGCAGGACAAACAATACTTCTTTTTGCAAAATTTATTCATTTCGTGCAAAAACACGAAAGCCTAGTTTTCGAGATTGGACATGAGGAAACTAAACTTATAACATTTATCACTGAGGAAAATCTCTTTAAAGGAATAAAATTTTGAATAAGTATTATAAGAATCGTCACTAAATGAGTCATACAGTTCCATGTTGTGGTTAGTCTATTATCCCCATCCGTTCATTTTTTAAAAACATTAACAATATACGATAACAGAGACACATAAACAACAAAAATCTGTTGGACTTTATTAAATAAGAACTTACTATCTAAGAAATCAAATATCTCAATCATATACGATAATAAAACAAAAACTTCAAGAATAAAAATATTTACTTAGGTAAACAATTTTTTAAAATTGTGGCATAACTTCTATCATAAATGTGTTCGCAACAAAATGTTACAGCAGACTTAGCAGCAGTCGCTGCTGCGTGCTCAGATATATTTACGCATTCTCGCGTATTTTGTTTTTAATGTAGCCTCGATTGTTCTACTTACCCCTATATTCAACTAACTCCGGTCTCTCCTAATCGCTCTTGGATACTGTATCGCCCGTTAACGAACTATAGAATGATTCGCGTGGTGGTAAGCGCGTGTCCTGCAATTTTTCGACGCAGTCACGGAAAGACACATTTATGAGTCAGTCGTACGATTTTTAATTTGTTTCTGCTTAGAAATGACGCCAATTTATTGAGGTTTGTACTGAGAAATTTAAATGAATCGATGAACCGTAATTTTATGCATTTTCGCGAGTCTGCTCTTTCGGTGGTATCTTTAACATGTTTAATGAACGAAATATATTTTTCTTTGGTTATTGGTAACACATTTATCCTTCGTGATAGACAAAATGTTTCGTTTTGATCTGTGTAATGTATCTTTCTATTGTAATACTTTTGTCATTCGATATCGCATCTTATTTCCGGTATGTTATAAACTAGTTTTTTATGTGTTTGATTTGTTTATGATGCAATGGTTCAATCTTTGCCTTTGGTATGATTCACAATCCCTATACATAATATCCCTATACATATTTACAGTAATAGAAGACTTTTAGTTAAAATAAGTAATTCTACTTATACAAGTTATTTCGATGCATCTGCTAATGCCAGATTCCTGAAGTCACTTTGAGACGAAAATTCTATATCAAAATGTCTAGATTAAATACTCTTTATACATAATAATTATCGATAATTAGAAATATCAGTAATTTTATCTTCACCTAAGTAATATTTACATCGATATTAATAAAAGGCAACTATTAGCTTTTTAGCATTTTACGTTGTACTGTACCTGAACGCGTAAATTTTAGACAGTATAATTTGGTAGCTTTTTTTTAAATGATTATAATTCAAAAATTATTATAGCCATAACATTTTGGGATTAGAATTTTTATTTCAAAATGACTTCAGGAATCTGTCATTAGCAGGTGGTATGTCGAGTCTGAAATATTCTGTATACAGGGTGATTCAAAATGAATATATTATCCTTGAAATGTCATATTCCTGACTTAATTCTAAGACGATTTTTCCTTTGTCAAAATTTTGTCAAAAGCGTAGTTTTTAAATTATAATAAGAAATAATTAGTGAATGACAGGGCGCGTAGAGAAGGTAGCCAGGAGCGGCATTTCTTACTGTCTGACGCAGACCGAACGGGGACTCTCGTTACGATCAGATGATCGCTACACACGCATGCATATGCGATCGCATTCTCTTTCTCTCTCACACACACACACACACACACACACACACACACACAAAATTACCTTGAAAAAGTTTGATGACTTCGACATGCTGCAGCTTAAGAAACAAGAAAAACTTCCATCGATCATTGATGGATCACGTACAGCTCCAAACTTTTGTCAGTTAAATTTCCATTCCTCTAACAAGTTTAGACATCACTCGTTCCCATTGATGCACGCAGATCGAGTAACCATTAAAATACTTTGTTTCTTATAAAACGCATCACTTCGATACGTTTACGCTCAGCGTACAGCTATTCATTAACTTGAAGAAAACGAAGTGTTTCAATGATTACTCAAAAAATTTATTATTGTATCTCTGTCAGTTAAGTGTCCGTTTTACTACCGATGGGATTTTAACTATTATCAATTCATCATTCGGTGACCGAAAATCACTCGAAGAAAGATAATCACACGCTGCGTTTATTCGACGATAGCATGCACTCGATTTTAATAGAGAATCTGTTAGTTAATTATTATAAATCATTGCCGATTAATTATTCGTCGACTGAATATCACTCGAAGAAAGATAATCACACGCTGCGTTTATTCGACGATAGCATGCACTCGATTTTAATAGAGAATCTGTTAGTTAATTATTATAAATCATTGCCGATTAATTATTCGTCGACTGAATACCACTCGAAGAAAGAAGCACAAGATTGTTTATTAATACACGACGCGTTCACTCAACGATAGTAAGCAGTTGATCGATTTTATTGGTTATGTTTGTACTAACGCTGTCAAAACACGGACGTCTCAGTCAGAATCGAATCAATATCGGTTCGATATCGTTCGACGTCGAAAGCATCAAATCGACATCGAATCGATCAATATCAAAAAATCAATATCAGAATATTTCATGTTATGTTGTATAATTGATTTTTCTGACATTGATTTTTCTTCCAAACAGAGTAATGCTTCTTAAGTAGTATTACATGAAACGTAATGCTGTACGATAGTGTTGCGTCCGCGGTGAATAATTATTAAACTTTTACAAAATAAGTTATTATAATATTTCTTGTATGTTCTCTCCATCTCTTGATCTTTTTTACATAAGAGAGATATTCCATGTAAGAAAGTATTGGTCGTCCTTAAAAGGGTGGATTGCTGTCTGTCGCTCTAAAAAGAACGGATTGATTGTGATGGATAAAGTAATTTTATAAGAGGTGCTCGAAATGTACACCATCCATTCTAACGCAGGCTCTCATACGTCTCAATAAATTTCTTTGCATGTTTTGCATCACATCTTCTTCGATGGCCCATACGGCATATCGTAATCTTGTCAAGATTTTCCATGTCTTCGGGAAGTGTTTTATAAATTAATTCCTTGCAATATCCCCAAAAAAAGAAATCCAGAGGATTAAGATCTGGAGATCTTGCGGGCCAACGTATTGGGCCGTATCGACCCATCCATCGTCTAGGAAATTGCTAATTTAAATAATCCGTCACAATTCTAGCGTTGTGTGGCCCCGCATCATCTTGCTGAAATACGATCTTGCTTCTCTCGAATAATGGGATTTTTTCTAAAAAATCTGGTAGATTATCCATTAAAAATTCCAAATATGTGTCACTATTCAAAATATCTGGAAGAATAATTGGACCTAGTATCTGCGTTCCCATAATTCCTGCCCAGATATTCATCTTCCAACGAATTTGGAAGTTTCTGTTTCGCGTAAGTCTGAGATTTTCATCGCTCCATAAATGCATGTTATGCGAATTAAATATCCCTTCTTGCGTAAATAGCGATTCATCGCTGAATATTATTCGAGATGGAAATCTTGGATCTCGATCTACTCTTCTTAAAAAGTTTTCACAGAACGTTTTCCTTAGAGGATAATCTTCTGGTCGTAACTGTTGCACACGTGTATAATAAAAAACATGCCATTTTTCTTCTTGTAATATCCTCTGAACGGTCGAATATGATGATTCGTGTTCCCGAGCAATAACCCGAATACTCGTTTCAGGGTTTCGCTCAACAGCTCGAATAATTTCTTCTGTATTTCGTAAATTTCTTGCACGCACGCACGCGTACACATTTTTTGATTGGTCAATGAAGTATTTGCACCGTCGAGTAGATCCATAATCTTTTATTGCAAAAATATATTTACCAACTATTCGAATATATTTACGAACTATTGCTACCCCAGGCATAGAGGTTCCCTTCAGTGGCGTAACAAGGGATGGCAGCGCCCGGAGTATACATATTCCGGGGCGGTCCCTTTTGTTCCCGCCTCCGTGATTTTTTTTTAGTTAAACTATTATTTTTTTAATTTAAAAACTAATAAGATAATTTCAATAAAATTTTATTATTTATAAATGATTTAAACTAATCATTTAATACAACACTTTATATAATAATAATTACGTAATATAGAAGTTTTATAGATAAAAATTAAAGTAGATAAAAATTAGAATCTCTTTCTAAAAAATGGAGTAAACATTAAAATTGTTTTAATAAACGATGAAAAAATAACGAACAAAATTTTAAATTCGAATCTTTCGGACTTTGTTTGCAAATTTTTTGATAACATCTGTAAAATTTTTGATAACATCTCTATATCTTTTGTTAGGTCTCGTTCAATAAAAAGCAACGCAAGTCCATTTAATCGCACCTGACTCATTATTGAACGAAGATAGATTTTAATAAGCTTCAATTTGGAAAAGCTTCGTTCGCAAATGGCAACATTCACGCTTATGGTCAAAAAAATTCGTAAAACCACTGTCAAATTGGGGCATTTCTGTAAAACCGCATCGATCTATCCATGCAAGGAAGGTTTCTGCTGACCACTCATCTACTGGTATATTTGTCTTTTGAGCAGTAGAACGATAACTGCTCACAAGCCGTCGCAGCTTTCTACTTCAAATTTGAAATCATCAGAATCAATATCGTTATAGATGGTACGTAGCTCATTAATTTTTTGCTTTATGTATTCATCGTTACATACATTGAACATACTTTCAAGCTCAAAAATCCAAAGCGTTTGTTTAACAAATTGAGTTGCTCGCTATATAATTTCCTGATTCAAACGATCAATAGATTTTAACATCGGCGTATCTCTTGTTGCGGTAACAGGCCAGCATCGTCTTCTTTCTCTTCTACCATTTTTTTTTTGTTGTATGCGCTTTGTAATAGGGATTTCCATTTGCTCACATATTTCCTCAACATCAGTCACCACTTTGTCAACAAGACTATCCCTATTTTTACTGAAAAACGATGCTAAAGCATTAATAGCAATCACTGACTGATCAAGACCCATTCGTTTGGAAATATTTCTGAGTTTTGTCTATTTCAATATCTTACTCCACCAATGAAGATAACATAAAAATGGGAAAGTAATCATACTGGCATGCATCACTGCGTGTATCAGCATTTTCTGACTAATCCATAAGAACTTCCAAAGCATCTAAAATATTTGCATAATGAGACTTGATGATCTTGACTGCGTCATACTTTGCACTCCGACGCGTCTCAATCACTCTCTTAACAGTTACAGGAACTGTTTGTTTTAATACATCCCAGCGATGAGTAGTAAAAAAACATAAAAATTCTCTCCATTGTTCCAAAGAAGGTAATGGAATATATACACTCCGGCAGCATGAACGCCAGCTAAATTTAGACTATGATTAGTACAAGCAATAAATTCGGCTTTGGGATTTATATCTTTTATTCTCTGTTGCACTTTATAGCGAATACCTGACATTGCAGCATTATCATAACCTTGGCCATGACAATTTTCGATAAGCAACTTATCCTCATCCAGTGATTTCACGATCATTTCTGCAATTTTCTCAGCAGATTTTTCTTTTATGAGAAGAAATCCCAAAAATCTCTCCTGAACTTCTACTTTGTCACCATCAATCTTTACATACCGAATTATTTCTGTCATCTGATCAATATGAGCAACATCTGGTGTGCTATCAAAAAGAATGGCGTAGTACTTCGCTTTCTGTATTTCGCTTAAAATTTTGTCTTTCAACGTGCAAGGAGAGTAATAAATTCATTCTGAATATCTGGTGACAAATAGGAAATTGGCAAATGTGTCCGGTGAGCTGAACGAATACGTACCAGATGTTCTTTCATGACAGGATCATACTTTCCTATAAGTTTTATTAGTTCTAGGAAGTTACTATTATAATTAACGACATTTTCTCGATGACGAAAAGATAAATTCTGCTTGGCTAAAAACATGATTGCATCCAAGATTCGTTCAAGAAATTTAATCCAAATCTTCGTTTCTTTCTTAATTTTCTATCAATAGTTTGTCTGTTCTGAATCCTCATTTCCATTTCTTTCCATTTTTCAAAAGATGCAACATGGATAGAATTATTTTCGTGCTGCTTTACCATTGGATAAAGTTTCCACCATTGTTGAAAGCCATCTCTTACAAAAGCGTTTGTGTTAGCGTTTTTTGTACATGTTTCAAATCGTTAGAAGCAAATAACCGGCAACAAAAACAATATAAAGATTCATTAACTACAGAATATACCATCCATGTTTTAAGGACTTTTTCTCCATTATCGAATTGTCGATAGAACCACGCAGTAGACATTGTCCTTTTCTGGCCTTTAATCCCTGCACCATTTCTCATCTTTGTAGCAAAAAGTTCTTCCTTATTTTGAATTGGGCCTCTTGAAATCAGTTCTGTAACTAATGCAACCTCTAAAGGTATTGGCCACGAGCTTATATCATTTAAACTAAAAGGATTTAGTTCATTCTTTTATACAACAACTTGGCAGTCCTGATGACTTTTGTAATGATTTTCTAATATTTTATTTATTATCGGCATTTCAGTCTCCTGATTTCCAATTACTGTTCTATTCAAATTTTCATTATATTCAGATTGTTCAACACAGTTATTGTACAAATATTATCTATCTCTATATTGCTTATACGTTCATTGGCATTCAAAGAGAGAGGTTCTTGTTTCAAGTAGTTTAAAAAAGAGCCAGTCTGCTTTTGGTTTTCTTTATCCCTGTCTGATTTTCATTTTCTATATTCAGCGCCTGAAGGTTTCTTGCTCATTTTAACTGTAATTTATATATTTATCTTGAACAAATCAGACAAAGATAATTCCGAGAAAATTTTGATAATTTTCATTAACTCAAACTATTTATTGCAAAATAATTTAACAGTATGCAAAAATAATTTTGTACAGTTGCATCTTTATTGTTATGGTATTATTGAGGAAATAATGATGCAACTTTATGTGTAAGGGCCGATACTTGTACGTTCGTTTGAAAAGTGATATTCTTGATTTTTATTATATATTTTGTTTCTTTATAAATAAGGATCAATATTTTAAATACTTACCTTAACTCTTTAATGATAACAATGACAAGAAAACATTAAATAGTAGTACGCTGATAGTGATACTGAATATCGGATACTAATTTCAGTTTGATTTCAGTTTGATTGATTTAATTTCTCCTCTTTTATTTTTCATTCAAGATAATTTGTTGTCCTTTTTGTCTTTCGTAACAAAAAAATCTTCTATTCCAAATGTTTGCTTGTATTATTGTTGAATTGGCGCCAAGTGTTGCAAATATGGAACCGCTGGCAGCACCATAGACTTATTGGTCGCATTCAGCAAACTCAACTGTTACGGAGCATATAACGTGAGCGCTCGCTGCTATTGGTGTATTCTTTTAGGTCATCCAATAGCAGTGAGCGCTCATTGATCCGCTTCGCAACAGTTGAGTCTGCTATGTACCTCGAAATGAGATGAAAATTACAAAAGTGAGCAAATTTATTAGAATATTCATAACTTAATTGGTCAATAACTAGTGAATTTGCTCACTTTTGTAATTTTCACCTCATTTCAAGATACACAATCGACGACCCCCTGAACGTGACTATTGATTGGCCATGGGATAGATCTGACAACTTCTCTTTCCTGCAGCTAATCAATAGGCTTGAAATGCTTTATCGTACGATAAATATAATACTAGCCTCTCTTAGAGTTCTAGATAATAGAGAGGCGTCAAGTGCGGTCGATAATCGAAATTATCAATTATCGCCGCCATTTTCTTTCATCATGGAGCAATCAAGACCAATCAGAATTGCATATATGTAGCATTACCTGTATTACATATATGTCAAAACGTCGAAGTAAGGTTAGGCTCCTCTTGAAAACTAAAATCTATAATACAGTGAACGCGATATACAAATGCTTTGAAGCGTTTTTTGAGTAATTAATTCGTAAAACTCTTCCTTCTAATTGATCGATCAAACGTTTCAAAGCATTTATAGTGAAACTTTGACCGCAATCTAACTCTACCGTAGTGTAAAAAAATGGCGCTCGACACGTGATTTAGCTAATCAATCAGACCATTTTCTCACCTGACGCCTCTTTATTATCTAGAACTCTAGCCTCTTTCTCTGTTGTTAGTCTATGGGCAGTACGCGATCAGCGCCACCAATCAGCCTAACAACTTGGCAAGTGACCTGTTGATCGTGTACTGCCATCAGTTCAGAATTTGTAACACTGATTGGCGCCCTTGTCAAGATCGCGCCCGGGGTGAACCGCACCCCCCTTGCTACGCCACTGGTTCCCTTTGTACGTAAGCGCCAGAGTGTGGCTTATTCCACATGCTACCTTGACTGAAAAAGTATCGATTGCTTAATAATATCTAATATAGTTTTATCGTTTAAGATCCTCCTTGAAGTATAAATTAGCTAGGTCCAAAAGTTCTGTAATGAGAAATATTACTTTAATCGTGAGAGTACTCAGGTTGAAAATAGTTTATAGTATATTTGATTCACCTACCACCTGCTCCCAGGGTAAATTGATTATGTCTGTATACAAGTACTTCACGAAAGCTTTGTAGACAATATAAGAAATATCTTATGTCTCAGAACACTGAGGAGACAAGATATTGTTTTATTTCTTTTGCATTGTTTCTATTTTTAACGTACTATTTGCACCCGAAACATTTTTTATTTTTAATTTTTGACTTAAGGATCAGACTCATATTTGCGTTCTCCGTTCACTTTTAATCAAAGGACATTCATTCTTTTTATTAAAATTGACATTATAAGTATTTCAATAATTGATTGCAAGTAGCTATCATTATGTGTACGTTCTTTTTCCATTATACATTATAATTGTGAACATTATGATATTCGTTTTCATGTTAACAGCGTCTGTTTTAGAGAGCGAAATAGATAATTTATTATGTTTTTGTTTTTTCCGACTGTAACAATTATGTATTGTATGTTTTTAACAGTGAATGTTAGCGCTTGGTAATATTTATCTAGCTCAGCCGATCTGATACCCACACGTCGGCTTACCGACGTAACTACAGCATTCCCGTGGTGCTAGTAAGGCCCACTGAAGGGGAGGGCATACGCGCGACTATGCGAGTGAATTAGCGGCGCGACTTGCCATGTTGCCTCGTTACCGTGAACATCCTCTCGTGCACGTGCGTGACCAGTGCGCAAGCCGGTCTTCTTACAATTATATGTAACGAGAATTGTGAGCAAATAAATCAAGTATCTCAGTACAAAAGTGAATCTTATTACGCGCTGCCGAAGCAAGTCGGGCGTGACAAAGAATAAGATCGCAGAGAAGCCACAGGGCACTAAACACAAATCTGTCCAAGAGAAAACAGCATTCCACTTAACGCAACAAGGACATCAAGGTCCTTTCCTTAACATTGAAAATGATTCGATCGCGATCGACACATCAAACGTCTGCCAGCTTTTTATATTAAATTTTTAACTTAAAACATTTCTGTTTTTTTATTGTTTTTTTTTACATTCTATTATATATCATCATGTTTTATTTGATATAATAATTTTTGGCTCATAGCCCTCTTTTTTCTTTGTTTTATAAAATTTATGAACCTTACTACTAATTAGATATTTCAATATAAGAAAAATGATCCAATTTCATAACACTGTAGGAAAAGAAAATTGATGACGAAATGAGGAAATTTGAGAAGTCTTTAACACCTGACTTGACTTTATATGGAACTATATTAAAAAAAATTTTTTTTAATTCACGCGTATATAAATACATCATTCATACTAAATAAATTAATTTTTTTCAAAATTTCAACTATTTTTTCAACATATACATTATTATGTACATTACATCTTAGATCAACAGAATTAAATAATTACAACGAATAATGTCTTCAACACTCTTTTGTTAAATCATTACCTCTGATTGTTTTCCGCTCAATCGTGTTCAAATATGGTTTTAAAGTACGAAGAACGGATTATCAAAATAGCTTTGTGCACATGTATAAATTGGTTCCCGACTTCTGTTGTAAGGTCGCTTGTTGACTATATAAGTAATAAAAAAAAAGACAATGCGTATAAAATAAGCTTGATAATTCCATCACATTTTTCGATTATAATTTAGAATAAATCGTATTAATCGAAGTGCTCGTTAACTTCAATACTTTTTTCCCATACGTATAGAAAATACAATTTCTTTTTGAAAATACAATTTCTTTTAAAAAACTCAAGCTAATACTATAATGAAAACAGGATGTAACAAAAAGCAATAAATATAAACCACTATGGCCGATATTCGGAGACAGATTTTATATTCAAGACCATCTTAAGTATAGTCAAGAACGTCATATTAGCGTCTTAAGACATTACTTAAGACAGTCTTGAAATCGGACCATGAATACCATTCTATGATGAAAATGCTAGTATATATACATACAGTATGTCAGTCCTAAATAAAAATTATATATATAAGTAGATATACTAAGCGAGTTCTAACTC
>JAANIC010004923.1:36923-52654 GCA_017607545.1 Acromyrmex charruanus
AAGTCCCGGTGTTTACCGATATAATGATACATGCCGCCATGTTGTGACGTCACATATCATTGGGGACCACCGCCGCCGCGGACTCCGCGTCCACTCCAAAATGCGTTTCGAGCCGCCGTCGTCACCCCGCACCCACCCTAAAATGTGTCGCGATACTATAACGCGGACAAGATATTTTGCCTAGGAGATCGGTGACACATCATCGATGTGCCGGCTACTAAACAAAGCGCCATCAATGAGAGGTAGTGTGTTCTTACAGTTTTCTTTCTTTCAAAGTCAGAAGCGATAACGATATTTATCTGGGAAGAATCGTGAGATCGGTGACACATTAATAGATGCGGCGCGTTAATGGAAGTGTCGATAATGATATTTTTTTTTCTAAGAAGAGATCGGTGACACGTCGTCAATGCTGCGACCCCAAGAGGAAGGATAGATAAAGAGAAAAAGAAGTCGCAAATGGAATATATAATGGGTCATCAATGCGCGGTACTTTAGTTGGCGCCTTGTAATATTACCGAATCGATCGCAATAAGTATAATGCGAAAAGTATGGCTGACTATCGTGCGGACGTTGAGGACATAATGGACCAAGAGTCGTCCAACAAAAAAGTACAATCCAATGATATTGAATGTCTTATTGGGTTGAGCAACGACAATATGAAAAGAAATTTGTGCAGAGAAATTTGTACAGCTTTCGGAAGTCCGTGTATTGAGCATTCGTACTAAGCACTGCATATAATCTGCATATAATTTGCTATATCTGTTATTATACAACGTACTCGTATGATGATATCTCAGCTTTATATCCACCATGATTTATTTGCAGAATATTGGCGTTAAAGGAATGTATCTTGTCAGGAAGCACAAAGACTGTTCTTTCCATCGTCGTGCTCGGTCGTGCTCGGAATACGGAGAGCCGATGTACATTGTATTCCCGTGCAGCATATGCCCACTCTACGCACATTGAAAAACTATTAGTGCTCCGTGTAAGAGTGCGATGTGATTTAAAAAATAAAAAAAAAAGACATGGAAAATTATGAGCGAGTGGAACGCGAATTGTTAGAGCAGTGCGGCCAGGTCGCTACTCTGGTGGAGTGTTTCGCGTGGCTGCAACGATGCGAGCGTATCGAGCAGCTTGAAGAATTTTGTCGTGCCAAGCGTCGGCGCCTCGCCGTTGGACACAAACAATCCGCAGTAGCGAGGATCGAGCGACTCACGGATGCAAAGTCGCAATTGGAGCGATGTTTCGTGTACATTGGTGGCAAGTACGGGAGTGGCAACGAACGATCTCTTGTCTGGCGAGAGATTGACGCCGCGTTCGAGAGTCGTATATTGATAGGTGCGATGATAGATTCTAATCACATCGAGCCGCGGCGGTTTTTAGAAGACATTGGCAATGTAGTTCTAAAGCGAGTACAAGACGCTGTAGGAAGACATGGTAGTGTAAAAGTGAACACCGCGTCAACGGCGAGTTCGCGACGAAGGATAAACGTAATAAGAGCATAATTACAAAGAACAGCGAGGTATATCGATGCATTGATATGCGCGAGTGATACAAGCGATACGTCATCAAGACTACCCTAGCTCAAAGAGTTCTAAGAACAGCGGATGGACATTGTCGCGAATCTTCAACTTGACTGTTAACATAAACAAACTAAATCTCTTGCGCGTGGGATGTCACACCGAAGTGCCACGGGAAATAACGACGAAACGAGCGGTGATGAATGTTCGTACAACGGATAATGCATATTTCGCGTAGTCACCGCTTTATACTCGGCTGAAAAGTGGAGTACACGTCAAATACAAATTACTGTAATCGTGAAACCGAATTTCCACAGCCGCAGCGACTTTGTGGAAAATTTGATTTTGTCGGCGAAATGCGGCGAAACTCGAGGTGAAGTTCGACAAGCTGATTTATAAGTATGTGCATACTCGACATATCGTCTGTTTGTATGAATTTCACCCCGAGTATGTCACCGATCATGTCGCGATAAATGTAAGAGCATGTACATCGACACGGACAGTCTCATTTATCATATGCGACAATGTTTACGAGACTATGAAACGCGATGTCGCTAGATTCGACACAAGCGATTATTCGGCAGACAACGTATACGGTATGTCTCTCGCGAACAAGAAAGTATCACAAGAACAACGGTGCGATAATGACCGAATTCGTTGGACTCAAAGCGAAGATATACGCGGTGAGAGTGGACGGCAAGAACGATACTAAAAAGGCGAAAGGCGTAAAGAATGATGTCGTAGCGCAAACGATAACGTTCGACGATTACATTCGATGTTTGAATGAAGAGATCGAAATGACTCAATCGTATATACGATCTAAATTACACGAGGTGTACGATATCTGAATCGAAAATCGCTCTGAGTCTATACGACGACAAACGATACGTTGTACCGGACTCGATGGAGACATTACCGTGGGGGCATTGGCGGATACTTTTGTAATATATGTATTATATGTAATATATATAGTATATATTGCTAACATGTATTACTATTGTAATTTACACTTTCTTTACATTTATACAAGTATTATTAGTATGTTTTATATAATAAATAAGCACTTATTACGTATTACGATTAATGTACTTTCATATAATAAATATCGTATATTTTTAGCATTTATATACGTATTATATACTAGTATTTTAATTTACACTTTATGCGTCTCATATTTTTATCATTTATTACTATTATGTATTATTGTTATTTTAATTTATACTTTTTACATATGTTTTTTACATTTATATAAGTATTACTGTTTTGCATTACTACCTGTGTAAGTATTCTGATTTATACAAATAAATTGTTATAAATAATTATGTATTTTGAATATTCCAAAACGAAGATGATGAATGGGAAGTGATAAAAATATATGTTTATATACTAATATTGATATATATTTTTATATGTAGAAAAATAAATGAATCAAAATTTTATCAAATGACATTGTTTTTGTGTATCCATGAATTGTACGATCCATCGAATCCTAGCCACTTGACATACACTTTGTCTCTCTTCCTACTTTCTCCACGAGATACGCGTTTGGATGAGTAGCGCGATGCAACTCGTACTCGTAGAACGCATCAGCGACGGATTTTTCACGATCCTTGAATAGATAGGTTATGGTATGCTGCATCTTAACGATCGTAAACATCTCGGTGATCCAATTTGGCGTGTAATCCTTCTCAAAAACTGTCTTGTACTCACACGTACAATCGCCCACTTTGAATTTTGTCGGATCAACGCATTTTTATCATGCTGTACACTGTGTCCAAGAGTCTTTCGGCGATCGAATTACGTCGGCGGGTCGCATGCCGATAGTGCGATGTTTTCTCGTATCGTAATCTGATACGAGACGCGGCAGCTCGATCCACTAATTACCGTTGAGTGTAAACATCTTCCACATATCGTTTTTGAGCGTGCGATTGAACCGCTCGACTACTGACGCTTTCAACGAATAAGTGGAATAGTGATTAACGTCGTGTTTTTTTCAAGATTTTCTACACATCGGCGTTGTAAAACTCCTTCCCCATATCCGTTTGTAAATTTTTCGGACATCTTCTACTCGCTCGAATTATCTCAGCGATAGCATTAGCCGTCTCGCTTCCACCCTTGCTCTTGAGCGGTATGGCTCACGCGTAGTTGCTCAACACATCGATGACAGTGAGTATATAGTGGTGACTTCTGTTGAAGCTCGAGTACGAGCGCATCTTGACTTATCAGTTTGCCACAGATCATCATATCCTCGAACTATGACGCGTCTTCGCGGAAAATTTCTTCTCGCCGCAGCGTGCAATTTCTCGACGAGTCGATATCTCTCTAATTTTTCTCTTTTCTCTGGATCTCTTTTTCATGATTCGACACATAATACAAAGGGCAAAAGTATTTTTTCTCGCTGACGCCACTCGACTGACTCGTTTCGTCTATACGCGATTAATTTATAATAATACCGGCTTCGTGAAGTCCCTCCATGATCGACAGCATCACGTTATCGTGAGCATTGTTGCCCGCTCGGCATGAAGTGTCG
Organism: Acromyrmex charruanus; assembly: GCA_017607545.1. Lineage (NCBI taxonomy): Eukaryota > Metazoa > Arthropoda > Insecta > Hymenoptera > Formicidae > Acromyrmex > Acromyrmex charruanus. Next base: position 40,974 of record JAANIC010004923.1, read on the forward strand.
AGCAATCAGACGATCCACTAGCTCGTTGGGATCGTCCCAGTGCGTAATCGATCGCGTTTTCGTTCAATGTTATTACATGAGATAATCCCTTTCCAGATTTCTTCTTTTGTTTTTTGGGTGTGATCGATATCAACGGCGCGATTACGTATACTTATATCTCCTGTTGCTCAATATTCGATTGCAAACGTCGGAAGATCAAGAGGCATTGCAAGCCGATTTGGGACCATTGGGTCAAAAGTATGTCGAAGCTGTCCTGCGAATGATGCTCGTGTTTGTGCGCGTTCGTCGCCAGCAGCATGCTCTTGTACTTGTTCACATCGTCTTCCGTGTAGTGGAGATCGTCGGGAATTCTCTCGAAAATTAACTCATAAAGACCAGGTGTACCGGCGTATCATACGCCGTCGATAATTATGTTGTCCACATCATCCACGTCGAAACGTTTATTGCCAAACATCAGTCCATCCTTGTGTAGGTAAACGCCGTACACATAATCTATACCGCTCTTCTGTTTATCTCGCGTTTCCCTCAGGACAGCCTGGACGTACTTTTGATCCATTGGGCCCAAACTGGTTTGCAACGCCTCTCGACCTTCCGACGTTTGTAACTGCTTTTGAATCTTCGTTGTTAGCGAGTCTTCCGCCGTTTCGAAAACGTTCTCCAATGACTCTATCGATACGATTTTGGCACGCGAAGTGGAGGTTATCAGTTGTACACGATCGTGCGATCCATCATCGGATTTACGCGGGGTCGCGGAACGTTCGAACGTCTCGCTCGCTTTCTCTCCCTCTCCCTCCTACTCCCTCTCCCCCTTCCTCTCCTCCTCCCCTTCACCCTCCCCTCCCTTTCACCATTCTCTCCTCCTCCTCCTCCTCCTCCTCAGTGTCATTATCAAATCATTATTATAACGAAGTAACAATGTTACAAGAGAGTAATGCGCACAATTTACTTGCCAACCTTAGAAAGAAGCATTCAATTTCATACGTTGCTATCGACAACGTATAGACAACTTTCATACGAAGATAGTTTAAGGGGTTGCAAAAAACAAATGAAGGTATCTTCAAGGTATCTTGTAAAATTAAGTGGGAACAATACGGATAGAATTTACGAAGGCAAGACAATAAGTTTTTAGAAAAACATTGTAAAACATATTTTTTTTGATCGATTCATTTTTATTTCTCAATATAGTTTCCTTTCAGCTCGATACATTTGATCCAACGATTCTCCAATTTTTTCAAGCAGTCCGAATAATATGATTTGTCCAACCCTTCAAAATAAGCTTCTGTTTCGGCAATGAGCTCTCTGATGCTGAATCTCTTTCCTTCGAACCATTTCTTCAGGTTTGGAAACAGGAAATAGTCGCAGAAGTCTAAATCTGGCGAATATGCTGGATGGGGAAGCAATTCGTAGCGGAATTCGTTGAATTTGGCTATCGGTGTCGAATATGTGTGAACCCGTGCATTGTCTTGATGGAAGAGCACTTTCTTCTTCGTCAAACGGGGACGTTTTTTCTTTCAAATATTGTTGAAACGTCCAATAAGGCTGCGTAGTAATCGCCATTGATCGTTTGCTTCGACGGAAGGTAATCGATATGAATTATACCGCGTGCATCACAAAAACTTGGGACCATTATCTTTCCGGTCGACTTCACGGTCTTCGCCTTCTTCGGAGCTGGTTCACTCGGTGAAGTCCATTGTTTTGACTGTTCCTTCGTCTCGGGTATGAAGTAATGGATCCATGTTTCGTCCACAGAATCGACACAGAAATTCATCTGGATTACGTTGAAACATCTTCAAACATTTTAAAAATCGTCACACGATCGCGCACTTATGTCCACAATGAGCAAATGCGACACTCATCTTGATAGCTTTTTCATACCCAATTGTTCGTGCAAAATTGAAATCACTGTGCCATGTAATATGCCTGTGGCCTTAACAAGCTCGCGCACTTTCACTCGTCGATCAGTCAAAACAATATCGTGGACTTTATCTTATAACATTAATGATAACTTATAACATTTTTATGTTTCTTTATGTTCTCTCTAGAATAATGAGAAATTTTCGCAATCGATTAACCAATCATTTGACGAGCAATTTTCCATTTCTCTGTTTTAACACTCATCTAATTATGTAACGAAACAGTCGCTTTCTTAATTTTTGAATAATGTTTTTTACGCTGAAAAAATTTTTTGTACATCTGAAGAGAGCCTAAATATAAGGTCAAAACATGTAATTATATTTTGTAGCGTTCTAACTTTTTTACTTTCTACAGTTCTTGTTTATTATATCTATCTTTAATTATACTTATGTTAAACGAATAATGGAGATTTTTTTAAGTTTTTCTGACTCTTATTAGCCTTTTATATTTCATTGTCATATCTTAAAGATTGAGATATATTTCGTATATCCGCGATAATTTCAGTATATCCCAGAGATTTCCATTACTATGTGGATACCTTTCTCGGATTGCAAAACATTTGTTTCGAATAGAACTTGAGACTCGATTCCGCACAAGAAACTTTATTTTCGTACAATAAATGTCGAAAAAATTCTATTCTGCATAATTACCGTATTTTCCTACAATAAAGAATTTATACAGGATATATTTTTACTAGAAATTTTCGTCAGTTTCATACTCATAACCTCGCTCCCTCTTACAATAGACACTTTTTCTCGCATTTCAGGCTTAGATAATGTACATATAAAAAAAGTAGAAATAACTTTTCTTTAGAAGTAATGAATCGAGGCTTAAATCAACATATCGGAAACGACGCGTCGCATCAGTTAAAAAAATTCATTCCTGTTTTATCTACCCTTCCGTCCAAATAAAAGTTTCCCAGTCTCAAAAATTTTTGTAAAAAATATCTTTCTTTCTCTCTCACACACATATACACACACACATCATAAATAATAAAATAAAAATTTTCACTAAAATGTCAGCATGCTGGAGATATTGATCGTGCTAACAAAAAATGACAGACCATAAAGCTACCTGTTATTGTCCGTTGTTCATATATTCCCCCTCCCTGCGATAAAAAATGTTGCTGTTTCAATTTCATTCCCGCCATTTTGTCGGATTTACTTTCCATTTTATCGGGAAACCACAGTGATTCAAAAAGCCTAAATTCTTGGACATTGTGTGAAAAAGTCAAATATCGGATATTAACCTTTAAATAGTGAAAATATTTAATACATACATTTCCCTTTTTTTAATATTATGGCATTTAATTAAATAAAAAAATAGTTGCAGTTATCTAATTTTAAGCATTTTTAAGTCTTCTCAAGTTAAATAAAATGTAGAATATTGTTTAATACAAATTTATTACAAACAAATGAATTTTCTTTTAACAGAATATTATACCACTTTCTTCGCTTCATTGAGTACTATACTTTCTCGATAATAAACTGAAAATAGTCATTTTTAGATATCTTATTTTAAAATTTAATGAGAAAGGAGCATAAAACTGCTGCATAGGTTGTTTTTAGTAATATTTAATATATTACAAAGGTTCTGATTTAACTTAGATGTTTTGGGCAATATCTGGCCATCTTCAGTAAATACGTATATAAATAATCCCGCATTAGTTATATAAATTTAAAAATAAAATTCGCAATCATACATTTAAAAATCACAATCTCTTTCATCTTATTCGAGCATCATAATACGTAGTTGATGAGACAAATGAAATGTTTCGAATTGTATAAAACAAGAATTCCCAGATTCTAATGTAAGACGAATATGCTATTATTAATGTACTCTAATCTAATGTATTCTAATCTATTGAGAAATTAGAATTATTTACCTGTTTTTACAGCAATTCGGTGAAATTTGTGCATCATTGTAGGCGATGTCACAAAAAAAAACCAGATGGAATATCATCGTAATATCATGTAAATTTTGTTTGTCGTTACTTTATTATGTGTCCAATATTTATATGTGCGCAAAAGTTGAGAACTTTCTCGAATTATTCTTTAGTGTGAGAGAGATCTCTTTTTAAAAGAGGCAGATAAACATCTGGAAGTCCTTCAGTGTCACTATGCTTATTTATACTTCTCCTTTTGACTTTTTATATTATTAGGTGTACAAAAAAGTTTTAAAGCGTTTTTTGTAACATATAATTCAAATATTTTCGCGTTCTTTTGATATGTGTTGGCGCTTAATGTATACTGTCAAAAGAAACAATTGACTTCACACAATTGCAAACATAATCACAAAATTAGATGATGAGCGACAAGCAATTTATTCGACATTACATTCGATACGAATTTTATCAAGGAAAAAGCGCTGCTAAAGCATACGAATTAATTTGTTCTATTCTTGGAGACAATGTTGTATCCAAAAGTACGTGTGAGTTTTGGTTTAGGCGATTTAAAGAGGATGATTTTGATATTAGCGATAGAGAATGTAGTGGTGCTCTTCAGAAGGTTACAGATGAATTGCAAGCAAAACTCATCAATACTCGATCAAAACTCATGTCAAACACAAAAAGAACTTGCACAGCAACTTGGAGTAACTCAACAAGATATTTCAATTCGTTTACGGCAGATGGGAAAATGGGTGCCGCATGCATTAGGTGAAAAAAAACAAAAATGATCGTTTTGAGAAGTATTTGAATCTGTAATAAACAATAAACAGCATACAAAAACCTTTCTTGTGGAAAATCATGATAAAAAGGATTTTTTACGATAATCCTAAAAAAAGAAAATATTATGTGGATCCAGGACAACCCACTACATCAACGCTAAAACGCAACATTCATAGCAGCAAAGTTATGCTATGCATCTGATGAGACATGAAGGGTGTGATATAATATGAGCTGCTCCACGAATGAAATGATTAACAGTGATCGCTACAGTCAACAATTGATCCGTTTAAATCAAGAAATTGAACGAAATCATCCATTTACTGGCAAAGGAAAATGTCCCGTGAAATTGCTTCATGACAACGCTAGGCCTCATGTTGGTAAATCTGTAAAGGAAACGTTGCTAGCTCTTGGTTGGGAAGTTCTGCCGCACCCAGCGTATAGCCCAGACATAGCCCCTTCTGATTATCATTTACTCCGGTCAATGCAAAACGCCTTGTCCGGTGTACACTTTCGAGCATTTGAAGAAGTGCGAAAATGGGTGGATAATTTTATCGCATCAAAAGACGAAATCTTCTTCTGGAATTCGCTAGCTGCTCGAAAGATGGCTAAAGATCAGTAGATAATGACGGGGATTATTTTGATAATTAAGTGTACTTTCATTTTCAGTGTACTTTCATTTCTAAATAAATAAATATTAAATTTCATTAAAAACGCTTTAAAACTTATTTGTACACTTTTCAGATTTTCTTCGTTTATATAAAGATGTTCTGTTTATCTAAAATGCTAACGTTTTCCCAATCTAATTCATGTTTATTGTCAACTTGGTGACACGAGACATTGCATTAGTTTTTTTATGTCAGCCTTATCTTCTTTAATTTGTGTTTTTAGTTTTCTTTTTGTTTGGCCAACATAAAAAAATTCACAGTCCAAACAATTTGTCTTGAAAACTACATCACACTGATCAACTTCACATAAGCGATCTTTTTCCGTTTGTATGAATTTGTTTAATCTGTTTTTTGGTTTATAAACAATATTAAACCTATACCTATGTGATACCTTTTTAAATTTTTTAGATACTTTGTTTAGATATTATATGACGATAAATTTTTTTACTATATTGGATTTAGGGTTCTTATTATTGTCGTTATCGTTATTCTTTTTGTCTAAATTAAGCTAATTTTCTAAGGTTTTAATTCTATTTCTAATAGTCGAAAAAATGAATTCTAAAGAATAACCATTTATTAATAAAATGTGAATTAAGTTTGAGATATTTTTTTCTTGAAATTTCGGATACGATAAAAATAATATTTTGTCAAACTGCCCAATGACTCCTCTTTTTTTGCACTACTGAATGATTAGAATTGCAATTTAAATATATCTTTAAATATATCTTTAGTTAGTTGGTTTTTTAAATACATCTTTAGTTAGTTGGTTTTTTGTACGTATCAAAGATGATTTTTTTATCCTGTTTCATCAATTTTACATCTAAAAAATTAATACCATTCTCATCACCATCTACAGTTCTCATAATCTACAGTGAATTTAATTCTTTCGTGGTACGAATTAAATAATTCGAGAATAAAATCTATTTTATTACTTTGTACAGACAATACAATGTCATCGACATATCGGAAATAGAAAGGCACAACAATATCATTAGTTGTGAGAATTTCATGTTCCAAATCTTGTAAAACAATGTTGGCTAATATAGGAGAAAGTGGAGATCCCATGGGCATACCAAAAATCTGTCCAAAATTTTTTTTCAAATTTAAAAAAGATAGAATTAATTGAAATCGCTTTTAAAAACTCTTGAATAGGATCAACACCTTTTTTCCGATGAGGTTTCATCTTCGTTCAATACTTTTTATCACTATGTCAGTAAGGATATTAGTGTACATCAATACCACGTCAAACGATATAATGCTAAAATTGTTGTTAATTGGAATTCCATTTAGTTTTTTGCGATTTCGAAACTGTTTTTTATATAGCTAATTTTTTTATTACTATCTTCTATAATGTTTTTTAAAAAAATCATTAATTGATAAAAAGCGTTGTTTATACAGCTGACTATCATTCTAAGAGAATGATCCTCTTTGTGAATTTTTGGCAGTCCATAAGATCTCGAGAGTTCTCCGTCAGATACATAAAGTTTTTTATAAGTATATTGGACGATGTAATTCTTATTTTCCCATTTAGTTAATAAATTACGAATTTCCGTTATTTTATTGTGGGTAATCCTTATTCACAACTATCTCGTATATGTACTCTGATCTGTTAGAATGTCGTTCATTTTGCTTTTGTAATTATTGAGATTCATTATTACTATTGTATTTCCCTTATCCGCTCTGATGATTAGAATGTCAGAGTTAGAATGTTTGGTGATTAGAATGTCACGTTAACATTTTAGATACAGAATAATCTTTATATAACTGAAGAATATCTGAAATGATATACATATAAAAAAGGAGAAGTATAAATCAAAGGAGAAGTATAAATAAGCATAGTGACACTGAAGGACTTTCAGATGTTTATCTGCCTCTTTTAAAAAGAGATCTCTCTCACACTAAAGAATAATTCGAGAAAGTTCTCAACTTTTGCGCACATATAAATATTGGACACATAATAAAGTAACGACAAACAAAATTTACACGCTATCACGATGATATTCTATCTAGTTTTTTGTGACATCGCCTACGATGACGCACAAATTTCATCAAATTGCTGTAAAAACAGGTAAATAATTCTAATTTCTCAATAGATTAGAATACATTAGATTAGAGTACATTAATAATAGCATATTCGTCTTACATTAGAATCTGGGAATTCTTGTTTTATACAATTCGAAACATTTCATTTGTCTCATCAACTACGTATTATGATGCTCGAATAAGATGAAAGAGATCGTGATTTTTAACTAAATGTATGACTGCAAATTTTATTTTTAGATTTATGTAACTAATGCGAGATTATTTATATACATATTTACTGAAGATGACCAGATATTGGCCGAAACGTTAAATCAGAATCTTTATAATATACTAAATATCACAAAAAACAATTTGTGCAATGGTTGTATGCTCCTTTCTCATTAAATTTTATGATTAAAAAAGAAAGTGATTAAAAATCACTTTCTTATTAATTATATCTTATTTTATTTTCGCATGTTATCAACAACGATGTTTGAAATTTGATTTTCAATCATGATTAAAAAAAAAGCCCATAAATGCTAGAATATTTCACAATGAAACTTAAAAAATGAGTGGACTATTGAAGCCTTACACAAGTTATTTGTGAATAATGAAATCAGCGAAAAGATATTATTTACAAATTATATTTAAAAATTCAATCAATCGAATCTATTCAATTAAACGACATTTCGACCTTTACTCTGGCCATCTTCAAATTTTACAAATTTAAACAATCTTAATTAACTAATATAATGTGTTAAACCTTTATAAATTATAATTCTCCATTCGTCAGAATATTCCACATTTTATTCAACTTAAGAAAGCTTAAAAATGCTTGACATTAGATAATTGCAACTATTTTTCCATTTAATTAAATGCCAAACAATATTGAAAAAAGAGAATGTATGTATTTATATAGTATACTAAATATTTTCACTTATTAAAGGTTAATACTCGATACTTCAATTTTTCACATAATATCCAAGAATTTAGGATTTCTTTAGGATTTGACTATCTGTTCCTTTCTTCCCAATAAACCTCGTGAAAAGATATGGAGCTACTCAATCGAATGGAGCTTTGGCTTAAGCCAATCAGAATGCGCTATTTAATTACTATAACCCCTTCTTTTTTCCATCAATCAATCAGAGCGCGCCATTTAGCTTTGGCAGCACGCCTTAAGCTACGCCTATTGCGCCAGGAGAGGCGTGGAGATAGTTTGTTTTAATGGACCTTCTCACTAATTACTTGCGTATATTGTAACATCAAATTTGAAGATATTAACGGTTGGAATTTTATTCCATTGACATCAACTGGAATGTAATGTATATAATAACGTATACATATTGATAATGTAGTTAATATTTTGAAAAAAATGGTTTAATATCAATAACTTATTAAAGTGCGCATAAAATGAATTAATAAAAATTTGTAACATGGTTCCAATAAAATTAGGACTGAAGGTTAATTTTTAAAGTTAAAAAAAGTTCGAACATCGCGCCATCATTGTCGTATACAGCTTTCTCTGTGTACAAAGATATCTAGTTGTTGTGCTGATGACGATGCATATTCTTGATGCAGCATTACGAATTCTTTCGACTGATTATTAGCCATAATACTGATAACAAATCATATATATTACAGAACAATGATGAATAAAAACAACGGCGGATTTTCACTCCAATCAATGGAATTTAAATCATGGTTTCTACATAAAGATTCTACTGAAGGTATCGGAAGTTCCGGAAATAGGAAGCCGAACTGGACTGCTCAACGTATAATTCTTTTTACTATGGACACGATTAATCATATATTGACTGTATTGGTGACATTATATATTGTATATCACGCAGCGAAGAAACATTATTCCGTAACAAATGTACATGTAATCCTCTGCACTATCGGTGTAAGTATTCTACGTCTATGTAATACACATTTAATCTCCATTCTTGTTTTTTATTAATTTTAAAATCTTATATATCTTTGATAGAAATATATGTAGTTTTAGTAGAAAATTATTCAGTTACTGTTTAGTATTACTGTATTCTCATTAGTTGTAACAATACTGCGTAGGAAGTGCACAAGAATTTGATAGAGTTTTATTTAATAACTGAAGCAGGTTTCCCCCCTAAAAATATGTGCAAATTGTGTACATCTGCTCAGTTATTGTCCAAATTAACAGATTACTATTAGCTAAAATACTCTATTTAATATCCTATTTTTGTTCAGTAAATAGATTCAAATTTTGCGCATTTTTTATGCGCAGTGACTACAGATAAAACACATTACATCTCAAATGGGATTTTAATTAGTTTTATTCTCAGTTACTAGAGTTAAATAACCGTAAACTTTATTCGCGAATTAAATCGTTGGAAGGTTTCGGGAATAAGATTTGATTCGTGACGGAGGGAAAGAGGGAGGGGAAAAAGGGAGAAAGAGATTGATTGCGGAGAGAAACCTGAAAGAGGACATGCCGAAAACCTGTAAAGGCAGCAAAATGCTGTTACGTACTACTGCCCCCTGACAAAGTGTAACCTATATAGCTATGAGAGTAATACGTCTACTTTTCTGGGGATAATACGTCCACTTTTCGGAGGGTAATACGTTCATTTTTCAACTTCAGATGATAAATCGATACTTGGTTCATAATATAATCGTGCTACATTCACAAATTGTGCATCAAAAATATTCATTTCTGCAATCATACATGCGTGTGATGATTTTCCTTAAAAGTATTAACATTAAGGTTACACTGTATTTTTATAAATGTGTTAATATTTTTAAATTTTAAATAAGTTGTAAACGTATAAATTAAGTTGTATTTCAAGCATTTTATTTTTATTAAACACATTTTTAATTACTTTATTTGTTATTATTTTCTTATTAAATTTGAAAAGCATATAATGACAAAATTAATTTAAACTTTTTTGTATAAGTACTTTACGTATTCAAAATGCAATTATAAGTTTCATTGTGACGCAAAACTTAGGAGTTTAATGAAATAAGAAAACAATATATTTTGTTAATAATAACATAAATTTAAAAAACTGATAAACCAAGCTGATTAATTATACGTATGTTTGTAATTATAAATCTTTATACACAAAAATTTAAACAATGTCAAGAGCTTCAACCCGAAATATTTGGTTTATTTACAGAACAATATAACCATGCCATTTCTGCATCTAAAACTGAAACGTTGCTCTATCAAGTGATATAAATGTCAATTTAAAAAAAAATAAAATATATATGCATTTGAGCTAAAAATATAATATTATTTTCCTTCTATAACTATTGCGCAATGATTACAATGAAAGTATAGTCACATTTTTAACTCAAATATACAGAGTAGCATGAATATATGGCCCCACTCATCCCGAGCAGGTAGAGACTACCAAACTGAACTAAACTGAGTAAAAAAGTCCTGTATCATTTTGCAATGCTTGCAATAATTAACAAGATATTAAAGTTTAAAGATAGCCGAATACGCGCGTCCTCCCGACCTATTATTGCCGAAGGTACGGCCCACCGAGCGCGCGGGCCACGAAGCTTACCGTCGCGAGCCTCTAAATTCGAACGGCGCGGCGCGCCGGTTAGGCCATCTCCGCTCTTCACGGCCCGCGTGCCATGCGCTGGGCCGTACCTTCGGCAATAGTAAGTCGGAAGGATATTCGACTATCTTTAAACGTTAATATCTCGTTAATTATTGCGAGCATTGCAAAATGGTAAAGGAATTGTATAATCTATTTTTTAAATAAAATTGGCGATTATATAATATCATTCGATAGAGCAAAGTTTTAGCATTAGAGATCTGTATCTGTAATTGCAATACGATGATTTGGAACGCAGTTATAGCTCGAAATGTTTCTTTTTACTTAACCCGCGAGTAATTTAGAACAAAAAATCGTAGAGACACTTTTTAAAAATGAATTTTTAGGGAAAACTTTGAACTTTTACGTTAGATAGTAAAAAACTTTGAAATAAATATATTCTGTATACAATATTGAGTTAACAAAATTTGAAATTAATTTTCTGAACAATTTAATAGTATTTAACAGACAATTAATTGCGGAAGCATATTATATAAGTGCAATGGAAAAAAGAATGTTATATGAGATTTCGTTAGAAATGCTTTAAAAGCAGGACTCGGTAAAATAACTGATACGACTTATTTGAAATAAAAAATATAAAATAGATTCCAAAAACTTATTTAAAATATTAAATAAGGAATAGGTCACAAGAAATTATTTAAAATAAGAAATATAAAATAAGAAATAAATTTCGAAAATACATTTATTTATTTAAAATATAAAATAACTTTTATTTAAAATATAAAAATAACTTGTCTTTTATTTTTAATAAGTTTTCGAAGGCTATTTCTTATTTTAAATATTATAAAATATTTTAAGAAATAG
>JAANIC010004923.1:63323-112168 GCA_017607545.1 Acromyrmex charruanus
TTTTTACTCTGTCTAATAAAAAAAGATAGATACTTATAGTACTTATACATTACTAACATGTCGACTTATATATCTAATATAGAAAATTGTATGTATATTATACTATGATAATTCTAACATTGTTATAACATATAACAAAACATTATTAGTGAATATAAATTATAATTATATTTTATATGTATTATAATGTACATATACGCAATAATGTACCCAAAATATAATTTTAATATTACATATATCATTAATTCACTAACATGTTTATATGTCTTCACTAATATGTCAATAATAGTATAATATTTTTTGTGTTATTGTGTGTATACACATATATTATAATACACATAAATTGTAATTCGTATTCATGAATGTCTTTTTATATACAATGTTAGAATTAAATTTTATATATCATTATACACATTATAATATAAAATTGTAATATTACATAAAAATTAGACAGAGTAAAAAGAGTTACATTATGTATGTGCAATGTCGTATTCATTTATGATAATATATTATCGTAACCTAAAATGGCATTGGATGTAAGAAAAAAGTGCTATTACGGCTTCGTATCGATATAACTATTAATTAAAAATCTGTATTTTATGTATATTACAGACTTTTAGTACTGGTGATATATATTAGAACACGGCCTACATTGCATGTGTATATAATACAACTAAATATGTATATAATACAATTAAATTTCTAAGGTCCGATTCTACAAATATAAGATTAACTTCAATTATGTTTATTTTTGTCTCAATTCTAAAATTGGGAAATTTTCCAAAATAAATCTTACATTTGTGGAACCGACCCTAATATACGTCCCTGTTAAGATGGTAATGTAGGAAACGGAATAAAAATATCGATAATTAATCGATCGAATTTCCTGCAAGATCGTAATAACTCAGAGGGCGTAAGCAGCTTATACATTGGAAATGAAAAGCTGTAATATCGACCTTGATTAACTTCGGCCTTCGCTCCAGCATCCCCTTAAAGGAATGATTAAATTCAAGCATGTGATTAGTACCGTATATTTAGAAGGATTCCCGCTTATATTATACTCATATTCCTTTACTAAGTTTTCGCTTCGTTTGACCAACATATGAAATGTCTTTGCATGCAATTTTGTAGACTACATTATTTTTGCTCATTAGGATAAGTATAGAGATTCTAACTCATTATGTGTTAGTGCGTATACGTATATGTGTGTGTGTGTGTGTGGGGGGGGGAGTCAGGGGGGGATACCTCATAGACGTTGGGGAAAGGAGAAGCGTGTCACCGGGAGTCTGTGTTAGAGGGAAGGGGATGATTGTTCTTTCTCTCTTTCTCACCCATGCGTTGCGTACTCTCTTTAACCTATTGTCCTCTCTCTCCTATCCATTGTAAGATACAGTTCTCTCTCTTCCATCCGCAGTCCTATGCAGTAGAGTCTCTCTAAATTTGGCCTATGGAACGATAAGAGTGGAATGTCAAAATTATAGAGTACCCTCTCTATAACATTATAAAGTACCCTCTCTACAAATCTACCAATCACCGCGTGAACGCAGTTGCGCATGCTAACCTGTCAAAGTGCACTACAGTGTACATAATCTTAGCAGAACAAGACATATGTATCACATATTATGCATCACAAAAGAATATATTACACAAATAGTTATACATAATCTGCCTATGGAATTACATTGCATACACTATGAAAAATGTTAGTACAATTAGGTGCAGATGCACGCGCAACACATATCCAACCTACTATGACATAGAAGGGGCATGACATTAGTGTTTGTAAAAGTATGTGTAAGGAATGCAAAGATTACAGAAGTCAAATTTAGAGAGACTCTATTGTACTTATTATTTGCGCTATCTCTTTCTCCCGTTGCGCTCTCTTTTCTTTTCTTCTTTTGCATACTATTTTAAATAGATTTTTGTTTTTTAATAATATGACTCGGCAATAATTTTAATTTAGCAACTGATAATATGTTTAGTAATATACACACAAATAGCCAAGCGTTCCTAATTATCGAATCATTATTAAAACTGTTATAGAGTAACTATCCGAACACTTATTAAACTATATACATACTACTGAACAACTATCATTATTCATAGATTCTTAATTATAGAGATAGGGAAAAGAAATTATAAAATGCATTTAAAAAAATCTCATACTTTATTTTTTAAAGTTGATATATTTCTTTTTGACGTTGCGACCACCAATTGTATATTTTAAATATATTTTGTAACGCACAATTTTTAACATGTTTTCCACATCGTATAATATTAGTAACATCTATATTATGTAAAGAATCTATATTTTCGTAATCAGCATCCAAGATCAATGATCAAGTTGCCGCTATCGAGTATACCAGCCAGCCATTTGCGTTTTTCACGTCCTTTAACATATACAAGAGCCTTATTGTCGTCACTTTCTTCTGCACCAATTACAGCCATTGTAATCAGACATTTCATCATGCTGTACATCATCCCGTCTTCTCATTGCAATCCATAGTAATAAGCACTCAGTTAGGAAGCACAACTGACTTTGTCACTGACTTTGTCAAAAAGTTCCATGGCATGGGACACGTAAAAATATAATGAGAAAGAATGGCTCTTTTTCTCAACACCGCCACTTCCTTCATGATAAATTTCTTTCCAACGATAAGTTCTTGCAGATCATAAACGTTGGTATAGTCATGGTAAACGATTTTGATTGAAACTGTGCTTGATTAAAAAAGATCTTGGATTTTATTTTATATATTAAAACGAGGGGGAAGGTATTTTTTTGATGATAATTTACTGTAATCTTGCATACTACATTTGAAATTAGGCTATATTCGATCACGCGATCGTGTATGATAAGGCAATGGGCGATTGTATTCGAAGGTACATTCTCTTTGAATTCAAATTATAATCGTACATTTACGATGTCACTTTTGACAGATTCGTTTTGTCGCGAATAATCAACTCCTTTTTGAAAAGTTTTACTAGAGTAAAACCTTTCAAAAAGGTATTTAATTGGAATGATGGTTCATTTCTTTCACGAGGGATTTGATAGTAAGACGTACGGAAATGTAAATACATACAAAATAGTGGCTCTGCTTTTGTCAAAATCTAGATTCAGATCACCGTACGGATAAAATTCAGAGTTTAGATAAAGTTTCACATTGGTTAATTTACATGTGTAAAAGTAAGTTTTATGTGCTGTCATGATATTTTTTTTCTCAGTCTGTACACCAAAGATAACGTCATAGTTTTTCCAGCTGAGTCGCAGTCTTGATGGCGGCTTGAATGGCCCAGGAATGCTTCGTTATACTCGGCAACAGGGGATATTCATACAGTTCCCAGGAACGGAAACTCATACTCAGATATTATTCGCTCTCTAAAGCGCGCAACATTGATAATTTATTAACTTTGTTCAACGCAATGTGAAGCATTCGCCACTGTACTTTGAATAATTCAAGCCTCGGCTCTGTCGCTGGATTTCCCACTATATAATTGTTACCATTGTCTACTCGTATCAAAATCAATTTGTGATGAGCATTAATTGCCACACGTCTATAATCTTTGCAAAAGCCCAACAATATGCTGAGCGGTACACAAAAATTAAAGTATCCATCATCTATCATTAAGCTTTTCGTATCATTAGAGTCGATAAATCCAGCATTATACAAACTACATGCGATTTTATTAGAAAACGTTGCATAACTCTTTATAAGACTAGTTATTCCAATGTTATTCCTACAATCAATCTTCATACCATTGAGTTCATATCGGATTTCATCGAACATGAACGCGACACACTTACATCCCAGATTTACTTTTGTACATTTTTTTCCTTTGAAGTCAATCTACCTTCGACATAGAGAATGCTTTCACAAGGTAACGTGTATAAATCCTGCTGTTGTATGGGTATCCTTATCTCATCGCTATGTCCAAACGTCGTGTTGATGTACGGATTGTATGTATATGAATCTCGAACTTGATGATGCGATCGTCAAAGATTGGTTCGCCTCCAATATTCAAGATATCAGCCATCGCAAATATTTCGTACTACAAAGCCTAATGATTGTAAAAATTAAACGTTCGCAGTGAGTTATCTTCTGCTGGACAATCGAATGTTTTTGATCGCTGTCGTCCCGCAAAAATTATGTCCCCTGCCTGTTTCGCCTTCTCGTTCAGAACAAGCATCCCACGTTATCGTTGTTATATCTCTTTATCGCTGTCGCCTCCGTATATGCAATCTAACGATGATCTCTTCGCGAAAATCGATCGTCCGTCTTGATCCACAATGCGAATCGTCCGTAATGCTCCGTACGTATCGGTAAATGATTTGTGTCGGTCTTTCCGATATCTTATATCCTGGTGACACGCTCGACGAAAACTCGTGTATAGCATGCACACACATGTCGTTGCTGTATGCATCCGCGGTCACGTTGCATTCAATGCGAATGATGTTTACATTGCTGATATTTATCGATACGTCCGATTCGTGCCACTGTCGTGATTTCAACACACGATTCGATAAAAATCCCAACAGAGATCCAATATTGTGAGGTTTGGTGAAATTTACTCGATAAGCGCATTTGATCTCACTCTTCATTGCATTATTATTGACATGAATAATCAATGAGTACTGTTCATCCTCTTTGCGCAGCGTTTTCTCTCTCGCAATATTAGGATGAAATTATAGAATTGCACGTCTTAGATACTTCTTTATGTCATGTATTTCGTACAATCATTCGGGAATGACAATTTCTTTATCATCTTCATCAAAGTAAAACTTGTTATTCAATTGAATTTATGAATTTCAATTGAACTCATGAATTTACATTAAATATTGTATGGTAGGTTACAAAATCCGTCAAACCGACCTCGTAATCGCCATCGCTCGAATCTACGGCTGCAAAGTAGCAGGCCGCGAGGACACTACTCTTACCGGTCGTTTAGTGTAAATGTCAGTGACATGTTTGAATGAATATTGAGTTGAAATAGTGCAATGTTAGTTCTTAAATTGATTATCAACTTAAATTGATTATCTGTAAAAACTGTAGACACAGTTGTCCACAGTTACTTTGATCATAACGTTGACAAGGCGTTCGATTATACATGATTTGGATCATGTTCAAATATCGTATCAATTCCTTCGGTGTTCAAAGATTGCCGAAACTATCAAAGTAAACAGCACGATTTCCTCACTTCGGGTACGCCACCCAATAGGTACCTGGTGCGCCAGCATGATCCAAATTTACAATACCGTTCTCGTTTCGACATACTTCCACTGTTGGTAAGATAGTATTGTAGGAAATAAGATTGATCCAAGTGATGGAAATGTTCGGTGAACCAGTATTGCTGGCCGACAATTCAGGAGAGAATCGCTATTCGCACTTCAACGCTTCGTCATGCCACATACGTGCCTCGCCATTTTACAACTGCCTCTTTGTCCTCACCTTCTTCTACCTTTTCGCTCTTGCGCAAGCGCGCTCTAGCGCATATCGTCATAGTCGGAAACGCACGAACTAAATAAAAATTCCTAAACACAACATATACTCTTCCTACAGTACCTCAAAAAAATCTCTAAAATATGGAATTCACATACGTTTTATCAGTTATTGCAGTTGTACATTGGTAGTTACACCCTTTGGCATTTTTGGTATCTATTTGACATTTTTTTTAACCTTTTTTATTTTTTCCGTTAAGACTCCTCGTCCGCGCTTGTACGGAGCGAGGTAAACTTCATGACCTTCCATAACGTGGTTATGACATTTCAGTTCTTCGATTTGACGTTGTGCGGCTTTATTATCGTTTATAGATTTAGCGACTCCTATCGCGCCGCTGAGCAACGAACCGAAGACTCCCAACAGCAGTAAAATAGGTAAGATACCATCGCGTTTTGTCACCGATAATATTCGTTTTTTTGTCGGCTTTTTCTTCTTCGTTTTCAGGCCTATACCAATTTTCGTTTTGGCTTTCATAATCGCCCAAACAGCAATAGTAGTAGCTCTCTCTCCAAGAGTCGAATCTTTCGCGATAATCCGTTTCCTCCTCAGCGAATATTTTGTCAGCTACGTGTCGTTTCGTGAGATCTTTGCTCCGCGAATAAGCTATGTCGTGTTTGCGACACGCCGCGTCCAACGGATTAATGCCTCGATTGCCTAGCCAATCGCTTTTCTAAATGCGTACCTGGACTACAAAATTGATATCCGGAGATATGCAACTCGATCGGAAGTGCGTTTATCGTGTGTTTTAAAAAAACACACGATACTGCAGTCTTTTGTTGCTGTTATTATTGTTGACATTTGCTACAATTTCTTATAAATAGTGATGCGATCGATGGCAAGGCAAATTATAATGTTTCAAGCGACGATGTTGCTGAACCTCTAAAGCTTTTATATGCTCGGGTAATCTGTCCCATAGACCTACGTAATTCTTAAACTCTCGTAGCAAAATAATTTTCGGTATAAATTCCAACTCTTTGACGGTTAAACTATGTATATCACAGTTGTCCGACACGATAAGAAGCATTTTGAATACTGAGCGATTTCGCTTTGCACGCTATAAATACATCCGCTCTCGATGTCATTTTTTCAATACTACCAGTGTTGTGAAGAGAGAAGATATGAAGTTCGTGCGACAATCGCAGACGATCAAAGTGATTAATGCCGACAATAAAATACAGACTGAAAAAAAAAATACGCAAGGAAACATGCTGCCGATTTCTATACTTATGTATAATGTTTACGTTGATATTTACGCAGAATCATCTGCGGTCCATCGAACTGCGGTAAAACAAATGTGTTGATAAGTTTGCTGGAAAGTCTACATGTCATACGTTTCGAGAATCTGTATTTGTACTCCAAATCGTTGCAACAGCCAAAATATCGATACTTGGAGAATTTATTAGCACCGATTAAAGAAATTGGTTATTTTACATTCTTTAAAAATAACGATGTAGTATCACCGAACGAGGGACTTCCAATTTCATTTTTGTCTTCGATGACGTGACATGCGACAAGCAAGACGCGATTAGAGAGCGATGAGTCGACACGTGGATATCGACTGCTTCTATCTGTGTCAGTCATACGCAAAGATACCGAAGCATCTTATGCGATAATGCAAATCTGTTGATCTTATTCAAACAGGACGGTACCAATCTGAAATATGTATATAATGATCATGAAAATATGTCTTACGAGAATTTCTGCGGACTGTGTTGTTGCTGTTGGCAACAAAAGTATGGATTTGTAATAGACAAAGACAGTGTGCTTACGAATGGACAATACAGAAAAGGATTTAATGAGTATCTTAGTCGTTGTCAATACGTCAACTACACAACATTTCCATTCGAGTGTAACACGGATAACAGCAAACAACTCAATGATCGCGAGAGGAAAAGCGAAACAAATTACGAAAACGAGTAAATTGATTCGTAAAAAATATCGCGCTTTAAAAACCGGCAAAACAGATGAAGATATAACATTGGAGAAACACTTTAAGATTATCGTCGAACCTTTAAAACAGATTGTCCAGAATACCGCTAATGATGAATCTCAATCAATTAAGAAAGAAGTCAACGTTATAAAAGATAAAAATATTAAGAAAAGAAAACCTGAAGATAATAAAGATGTTCGTGAGTAAAGTGCATCAGAAACATTCCGATCGATGCAACAAGTTTACGGCAGTCAATGTCTAGGTCGTACAGCTGTTTTTGAGTGGCATAAGCGTTTTTTGGAAGGCAGAGAGACCCTTGAAGATGACAAAAAATCAGGACGGCCAATTTTGGTTCGAACACCCGAAATGATCGAAAAAGTACGTGATTTTGTTGCAAACGATCGCAATGCATCACTAAAAATGATGGAGGAGGCTTTAAATATCAGTAGAGAAACGATTCGAACCGTATTACATGAAGATTTGGGTAAAACGAAGGTTTGTGCGAAGTTTGTTCCACACACATTAAGAAGCGATCAAAAATCAGCGAGAATCAATTATTCCAGAGACATCGTTGCAGCCGCAGAAAATAATCCAAACTTCCTAAAATCAATTGTTACGGGTGATGAAACATGGTGTTTTCAATATGATCCAGAAACAAAGTGCGGAATGGAAGTCAAAAAATTCACCACAAGCAAAAAAAGTACGAAAAGTTCCATCAAAAATCAAGACAATGCTCATCACATTCTTTGATAGCAAAGGTATTATCCACAAAGAGTTTGTTCCAACTGGCCAAACAATTACTGGTGCATGTTATCTCGAAGTTTTAAAGCGATTGATGGGCAGAATTCATCGTATTCGCCCCGAATATCGTGATCCAGAAGATTGGTCTTTGTTGCATGATAATGCACCGAGTCACATTTCATTGATTGTCCGTCAATGTTTGGCTCGAAATCGTGTCTCTGTGTTAAACCATCCACCGTATTCACCTGATTTGGCCCCCTGCGACTTCTCATTATTCCCAAAATTGAAATTGAAATTGAAAGGACGCTTTTTTGATGACATTCCGATCATCCAAGCTTCTACACAGGCACTAAAGGCAATTCCGCAAACTGAGCTCGAACATGCATTTGAATCACTATTGAATCGCTGTAACAAGTGTATTGAAGCCAGAGGAGAATATTTTGAATAATAAAACTAAAAAATATGCATATTGTTGTTTCAATTATAATTTTCAGGCCCTGTCCGGGAACATATTTGTCGCACTGTGTATTACTGCATCCTTCGATATCACACGTTGATGAACTTTTGTCAAAACTAAATTCTGGATTTTCAAATTTTTGGTTTTTCGTTTGTATAATCATTTTTAAACCACGAATATTTAAATAAGTTGTGATATCGTGGAGATGACAATTGATTATATGCCAGAGATTGTAATTTTATTATATTATTTTTTTCATGTACATTTATATTACTTTTCAATAGTAAAACAATATCTAAAAATCTTTTAGCAAAATTTTCCAAATTGTAAACATCTAATGGTCGTATATTTCTTGTAGTACCTTTCGGTATAATAGTAGTAATATGTTTTTCCTGCAAGTGTTAAATCTGAAATAATATTGGGGCAATGTCCAATCCATGAATCGATAAGAAGAACGCTATTAGAATCAATGTTTGGAAAATAAGCTTCTTCTAATCACATTTTAAAATTGTAAGAGTAGTACGTCCGTTTAGAAGTAACGCGCAAAGAACTCCCGATTTCCGGAAAGATAGCGGGAGGAAGTGGAAGTGGAGAGAAGGACTCTCTTGCGATGAACACGCATATAATTAGACAAAATATACAAGTCTCCTAAAATAACGTGTCTTATTGATTTCTGACCTCACATTGAAGAGAATTATTGCCATTGGATCGCCACAACCAGCAGGATTATATCCTTTTACACTAATTAAAAGTGGGATTCGAGCACGCGACTTAAAAAAAAAAAACATGAGTGTAACGTCTTACTGTAGGCAAATGAGAAGCACGTGGGAAAAACTTTCGAGTTCGCGGGAGCAGTAACAGATATTGAGACAGTCTATTTCGCGAATAAACTTCCGTGTTGCTATCAGAAATGGATCTGAACAAGGTTATTCAATTGAAGGAATTGCTTCGAAACTGACAATTGTCGACATTGGGTTGCAAGGCGGAATTAATAACCCGATTACATCAGGCAGCCCCGAATAACGATTGGACGAACGAGATAAACGGATTGAATGATTGCAGAAAAACAGCAATGAATGAATACGCCCGAGGAAAGCGAATCGGAAGAAAATGCGGAAAAAATGCATGAAAAGAGACGCAATACGCGGATAACCGCCATGATGAGGAGCAGTTGGTATCAAATCGTAATACAAGATCTTCCCGCGACGCGGAGCACGCGTCGGTAACTGATCGACCCAGTATTGATCCTAGTGAGGTGAGACTAGTATCGCCAGAGATCAACAGTCGAGTGTCCGAGTGAGGGCGCTATTAGAGGAAACGGCACGAGAAATAGAGCTCATGCGACGTGAACAAGCGCTCATGAAGAGAGAAATTCGTTCTGGAAAGAGAGAATCGTCTCTTACGTGATACAGATGGCTCCATACAGGATAATGTGAATCCCAGATCGGAATTGTCATCGAAATATAGCGTTAAAACTATAAGTGAGCTACTAAGTTATTTTAATGGTACGGAGAGTATGCTTCGAAATTGGGAAAAGCAAACCCGCCTAATGGCAACGTGCCGATTGACAATAGAGCGAAAATTCTCATTGGAACATGCTTGAAGAGGAAGGCTCTGGAGTGGTTCCACTCGCGCCCTGAGTATATTGAACTGAGTGCTGGTGAGAAATGCGCAAAAAGTTTGATCATCGTCAGAGTAAGTTAAAATTACGCAAACAATTCGAAGACAGAAAGTGGAAAATAAGAGAAGCGTTTAGCCTATTATCACTAGAAGATCATCCTTGCCAATAAAGTCCCTGTACAAGAGGAAGAGTTGTTAGAGTATATCACAGAGAGCATATCGAATGTGCAGCTACGCAATCAGGTCAAATTGCAGCAATTTGAATCAACGGCGGAGATATTGACAGCCTTCGAGAGTGTCAATGTGATAGAAGAAAAAAATCACCCCGAGCGAGAATTCAGGTGGAAGACTAAGGAGCATAAAAAAGTACGGGATGAAAACGTTAGCTCGGAAAGATGCAGCAGAAGAATCGAATGTATTGCGATCTAAAGTAAGGTATTTCAATTGTAATAAATTTGGATATTCTAAAGACTGTAAGCGAGAGAAAGGTAAGTATGGAGAAAAGGGGCATGTAATAAGCGAGCACTTCAGTCGATTCAGCACAAATTAATTACGTTGACATGTTATCAAGTGATAATGGATTTCAGAGAATAGTTACGATAAATGCAAGTGATTCTATCAGGAGTGATTCTATCATTTTGATATCAAAATAAATGCATTGATGGACACCGGTAATCCGATAAGTTTTATCAAAGAAAAGTTCATTCCGAGTTTTGTTACACATTCAGGAAATTTGAATAGCTTTCGTGAAATTAATGGTACCGTGTTAGATGTAATCGAAATTGCTACAATCGATATCCGTGATGGTCAAATTAACGAAACTAGAGTATCCGTTTATGTAACTAACAGTACTATGACATCTTCCATGGTAATTGACCGTGATATAAGAATAAAAAAAGCTACTAAAATAAGTTTAATTCCTGTGCCCGAGAATATAAGCAAAGGCGCGACTAATGAAATCTTAAATATTAACATCTGCGATCAATTGGATAATGTCGAAAAGATGTTGGTAATTAATCCCGAGATTTGTCGCACGAAACAATTAGAATTAAGAAACTTATTCGAGAAAGAATACGTATCGTCGGAACGTCCACCCGAATCTAAGGTCAATGCCATGTTGACGTTAAAATTTAATAATGTACAAGATTTCCATTTTTCACCTAGGAGATTACAGCAAAAAGAACAATTGTGGAAAATTCTAGACGATTAGCTGGCAAAAGGATCCGAAACAGCACGTCCGAGTACACGTCACCAGTGATGCTCGTGCGTAAAATGGAATATCGAGTATGTATCGATTATCGAACCCTGAACAAATACATATTATGAGATAATTATCCAATCTCGGTTATACAAGACCAGTTGAATGTTTTTAAGTGTAAGAAGTACTTCAACGTCTTAAGACTTAAAGGATCTTCCATATCAATGGCGGAGGATTCAATCAAATATACCGCGTTTGTCACGTCATTCGGCCAATTTGAGAAAATTTTTTAAGCCGTTTGGCTTAAAAACAGCACCAACTAGATTTTAGAAAAGATTCCGCACAATATCATAGGATTTTGACCTTCGGCCAAATGAAATTGAAATTGTCTGAAATTTTAGTATGTTATAGTTCTTGACTCACTGATCAAAAGTGTCCATAGGCACAAAGCTTGAAAATGACTAGTTTTTTGTTATAGCCATTTAAAATTTTATTTTATTAATATCTTAAAAGCGAGTATCTGTAATAAATCAAGAGATTTTAAATAACAATACGCTAACTACTCTCACCACCCTCACTCCCATCACCACCCCACCTCACCTCCATCCCTATTCCCACACACATCCCGCACGCATTTTTATATGAAAAAGGTGCATAAAAATCGAAGTTTCGTGTGTGTATGCGTGCATGCGTGCGTGTGTGTGTGTGTGTGTGTGTGTGTATGTGTGTGTGTGTGAGACCGTGAGACCTTTGAGACCTTGAAATCCAAATTAATCGCCGCGCTGACATTGTCAACATATGATCCTCATGAATTACATTACGATGCTCTTACGGATTTGGAGCTGTTTTATTGCAGAGGAAACCTGATCATAAGATGCATCCTATATTTTATTTTTCAAAATGAACTACGCCGACCGAAAGTAAATACCACAGCTTCGAACTCCAGACATTGATTATTATATACGTTTTAGAATATACTTGATTGGCTTATCTTTCAAAATAATTACAGATTGCAACGTCCTCAAATTGATATTGCAGAAGAAAGATATTCCAGGATTGCTCGCTGACCTCAGAGTTGCAGGACTTCGATTACACCATAGAGCATAGGCCAAGAAACCGCATGAAACATGTGAACGCTCTGAGTAGGTCCTTTACTATATGCATTGTAGAAGATAACCCATTTGAATATAACTTAACTATCTGTCAATCTAAAGACGAAGATATTATCAAATTAATCAAGAAATTAGAGAAATCAGAAAGCTCATTTTTCGAAATGCGTGATTGATTTATTGCAAAACAATCTGCTTTTTTATGTCCATGCAAATGAAAAGTAACGTTTATTTAGAAGCCATGATCAGATGGGTCACCTAGGGATAGAAAAGATTGCAGATGTGATAGCAAAGAATTACTGATTCACTATCTTGAAAGCTAAAGTAAAAAATCACATCACCAATTGCTTAAAATGTTTACCTTATTCATCATCATTTGGTAAAGTTGAAGATAGCTTACACCCAATCCTGAAGGGAAACACACCTTGGGAGGTATTGCACATTGACCATTTGAGCCCCATCGACAAGCATTACGCGGCTAAAAAATATGTATTCCTAATTGTGGATGCGTTTACAAAATATGTTAGACTATACGCGACGAAAACTACTGCGAATCAGGAAGCTATCAAGGCTCTTTCCGATTATTTCCATAGTTATACAATAGTAAACTTCGAATGATAATGCCCGATAGAGGCTCTTGTTTTACCTCGCAGGAATTTAAACAATTCCTTGAGCAGCACGCTACAAGACACATATTGGTGACCATTATGTTGACCCGAGAAATCAATCGCGTAATAGTCCCTATGTTAGGCTAGTAAATAAAGAGGAGGGGTAACCTTGTACTCCTACAAGATACCTCTACAAGGTACCCCTACAAAGTACCCCTACAAAGTACTGCCTCAAATCGAATATGTCTTAAATACGATAAGCAAAAGCACTGGTGAGACGCCTAGCCGCTTATTGTTCGGAACCAGCGCGGTCTTGTAGATGACGAAATTAGCGAGTTCTTGGCGACGAATGTAAATGTTATGGATAGGGATCTGATAGAATTAAGAGCGAAAGCTGTGGGAAAAATTGTATCTTTGCAAGAATATAATCGGAATTATTTCAATAAGAGACATATGATAAGAAAGTACTATATAAGCAAGGAAATCAGGAGATTTTATTACAGAACTTCGATAGTTCCATCAGTGCTTCAAAGAAATTAGTTCCCCCGTATAAAGGACCGTACAATGTTGTAAAATTCTTACGTAACGATAGATATCTAGTGGCCGATATTTCCGACTTCCAGGATTCGCAAAAGAAATACCAAGGCGTTTGGGAAGCGAAAAACATGTGCCCTTGGGTCGATTCAGCTACTTTTAATATGTAGATCATGTACAAGTACTTTTGCATTTAATCCAGCGATCTTGAATTTTGAGTTTAATTATTTTCTATGTTTGATTTAAGATCGGGACGATCTATGGTTAAGATCGCTGAAACTGTAAGAGTAGTGCGTCCGTTTAAAAGTAGCGCGCAGAGGACTCCCGATTTCTGAAAAGATAGCGGGAGGAAGTGAAGGTAGAGAGGGAGACCCTATTGCGATGAACACGCATATAATCAGACGAAATATACAAGTCTCCTGAAATAACGTGTCTTATTAATTTTTGATCCCACATTGAGAGAGTGATTGTCATTGGATCGCCACAACAGGATTTTATCCTTTTACAAAATGATCTGTAAAAAATATAAATATTAAATTAATAACTATTTTACAACTGTTATGAGGTTCTTAAATAAAATATAAAATATATCATAGAAATAACACAGAGATTATAATTTCATTATATTATTTCGTTTATGCAAATTTATATTTACTTTTTAATAGTATAACAGTATCTGAAAATCTGTTGTAAAAGGAAATTTATTTAATTACCTGAAGTCATTTTACCAGATTTAGATGATTTTACAATAACATTTATTGATGTAATAAGGTTTCTTTTACTTTTGGTCCAAATATATTATTAGTTTCTTTTAATACAGTAGATAAAGGTAACAACAAATTTCCATTACACGATATTATTGGTTGTATGGTGTATGAGTGTGTTATTGATGATAGATTGCACAATACACTCTACTTTCTTTATTCCTTAATTAGACAATGATTTTTCAGAATGAATTTCCAAGAAATCACTTTGATCAGAATTAAAAACATTTTCAGATCCAAACTGTTCGATAAGTAGTTTTACTGTTTTTAGAAAATCATTAGCTGTATTTTGCAAATTAACGGAATCTTCTATTGTTCTTCTAGTTACAAATTTCGTAATTTTTCTCGAAACAACTTTTTGAATCTTAATACTCAACTGTGAGATGCTTTAAATATAGGATTTAAATTTCCTATTTCTTCTTGAGCTTGTAAAATCCATCTTTGTAAATCGATATCATGATATGAACTATGAATCTTGATTCAACAACTGCAGTAAATTTATCATGTACAAATTTGGAGATGTAAGATAATTTTTCTATACGATTTCCACTTGAATGTAATTGTTCTTCCCATCGTCTTAATTGACGTTCAGATGAAACTCTTCTAAATTTATTTTGCACTGATTTTAACGGACGATTCCTTTTGTTGTTATTTTTTTCATTAATATCCCAATTCTGCTAATACTCAACAGCTCGTCTTTTATAAGAACTGTCAAAGTCTGCGTCATTATTTGAACATTGAGGAACATGCTTCTTCGTCATCTTCAATTATTTCAAAATTATATAGTTTATAGGGTTCTTAATAATCGAGATACAATAGATTACTTCTAACCTATTATAGTGAAAAATGTTATCCAACAATAATTTTTGTATATCTGTAATTCTTTTAATTCCATTTGCTTCAGTGACTGGTTCTTGTTAGATATATTGAACTTATAGATGCTAATAAAAGTCTAACAACATTAAGTGGATTGATAATCATGTCTAAAAATGTTAAACTTTGCTTTGTATTGTATAAAAACAATTTAACAAATTGTATAGATATGATTATGACAGAACGACTGCACTGACTGAACGTAAAACTGCTACGAGAATATTCTTATACTGTCTTATACTGTTTATTATAGTATCTTAAATGTATATATGAATTTATATTACTTCACAGTTATTCCTATCATCTATTCCGAGAAACTTATCTTTTCTTTGAAAAATATGTCACGACTCTGATATGTGATACGTGATTTAGAAGGTTATTTGTTATATCTCATTACACATAATGATTCAGACGCGAGATTTTATAACAATTTAAATATACTTTATATATATATATATATATATATATACATATATATATATATACACAGGGTGTCGGCGCCGCCATCGCTGTCGAGTGAGAGCGCGTGTTACGAATTCGCGCAGCGCGGCTTCACCGCACATTGGCTTAGACGTTTCCTTTTTTAATTCGAAAACTATAGTGGATATCTCAAAATGGTGTAAGACTTTTTTGTTCCCCTTGACTCATTCTACGCCCTCAATGCGACTCCTACCCTATTTTTGAGACACCCTGTATATCGTATATACGTNTGTAAAAATATCGTATACAGGTATAAACACTTCAAAATTCTTGTAAATCTTACGAGAATATGTTATATCTATATATCTTACGAATCTTACAATTTTGTTTAGAATTTAGACATAAATGTCAAAGAAACAACAAGTTTAATATGTATTATATATATATCTTAAAAATATTATATATTATTTAGAAAATCTAAATACATATACATACATATATATATTACATATAAAATTTAAATACATATATGGTATGACTTGTACACCTCGTATAATAAAGCATAAAGAAAACTATACAAATTTTACTTAAGACATCTTTTTAAGTTTTCATATATTTTACCGTTCCGACGATAATTACTTACGCATATGAGCACGCATAGATTACGTATATATGGAAGCGTTAATAATTAATTCTCGAAAATGTGTAATATAATATAATACATGTTGTAATATAACTTTATTACACATAGTTGAATTCGTAAAAAAATAATCTTTAAAAAATAATCTTTTTTTCTAAAAAAAAAGTTTGAAAATTTAAGAAAATTATGGGTGGTGGGGATATTTTGTTAAACAAAAAATAAATAAACTTTTTTTATCTATACCTTTAAGGTACTCTTGAAATCGTATAACTTTTGTTTAAAAAATGTTTTTCGATCTTTTATATTTCCGGCGATATTCGCCTTAAAAGAAAAATACTCTTTTTTTTTAAAGAGGTGTTTCATCCCTTAAACATGAGTTATAAAAATACGTGCCTCTCAGATTTTCGAGATATATTTAACAACATATCTCATGGAGAATCAAATCGGTTCTGGACAGTTGTAAACCTTTCCTTGTTAGTTACTATATACACAATTTAGCAGTTTATTTTTTATTTTTCAATTTCTTTTATATAACACGAACAATTTCCTTCAAGAGCGAAATGATCCAACTTCAAATTCTTAATTTTTAAAATTTTAATTTTTTTTCACAATTTATACATTTTTTGACCTCACTTTTACAATCTTTGGCTGTATGTTGAAAGTGAGCAATTATTACACGCTACTGTTTTTTTATAGTCTATATCGCCATATGGTAGAATCCACGACAATTATAACATCCAACATCTAACATCTAACAGCTAACAATTATAAAACATCTTTCTAAACTATCCTGTACTTTACATATTTTTCACCCAATTTTTATTTTCCCCAATTTAATCAAACATTCTCTAGTTTTAACATCATCTAGTTTTAACCTCTGCTATTATTGTTCTCATCTTATTTGGATTTGTTACTCTATACATTGCAATTTTACTACTTATACAATTTCTTTCTAGTTTGTTTTGTTCTTCAATTTTATTCCAAAATATTTATTCTCGTTCAAAATTTATCCACTTTCAGAATTTATTTACTTTCATTTTCTCAATCTTTCTTTTCAATGTCAAATATTTTTATTTTCAGATTTTTTCTTCTTCGGCTCTTGTACTACATATTTATTATCTAATTCCTTAGCTACATTTTCTTTTAATTTATTTGCTTGCATTGCGTTTTGACATCCCAGTACTACTGTTCCATTTGCAGTTTTTCTCATCTTGGTAATTCCTACTTCCATCTTTGTAATATCGATTTTATTTTTTATATTCTTCTTTATATCTTCGTTAAAATTTTCTTCATTTTTTTTTGTTCTTGGTCTTACAACCAAAACTGCTTCACGATCATTTTTGACTGTCTGGCTATAGCTGGACTTATTTATATTTCTTGGCTCGTCAACTTGCTCAGTATTGAATTTTTGTATCTCACAATTTATCAGTTCCTTAATCGTACGCTTTAATTCTACTTTAATCTATTGCTATAATTCTAGTCTTATCTTATCCATTTCTTCTACAATAGCTTTCTTTATAATTTTGTTAATCACGTCTTTACTCCACCATTTCTTTAATTTCTTTTATTAAGTTATACGAACTATAATAATTAATTTTTTATTCATCCTACTTTCTTTTGTTTGATCCCTATCAATTTCAACAGCCTCATGGTTTCTATCTTTAATCTTAAATCTTTCTTCATCTATATTATTTCTTTTTAGATTATATTGGGTTGGCAAGAAAAAAATTGCGTTTTTTTAAAAGTACGTAAGTAAGTATTTATCAGTAGAAACCGTAATTGCTTTCTTACAAACCAATATAAATATATCTTGATAGAGTAAAGTTTCAGCTTTAAGATCTTTTTTTTAAATTGCGATACGACAATTTTTAACGGAGTTATGAGCAATTAAAGTCAAAATGATTCTTTTATTTAATCCGCGATAACTCAGTAACCAAAAATCGTAAGAATATTATAAAAAAATCATTTTGTAGGGAAAGTATCAAGCGATAGGTAGTCGAAAATTTTCTCAAATTTGTTTTGAGCACGTTACAAAGTGTGAAGAAAATTTTCCGTCTTTTTCAGCAGTAGTTATTGGTATATTAAAATTACAAAACTTATAAACTTAAAAAATGTGGTAAGATTTTAAAAGTAAAGATTTCAAGCTTTAAGACCCTTTTTTTAAAATTTAAATTTCATTCATTATTGACAAAGATATTGTATATAAAATTTTGAGCTAAAAAAAACGCAATTACTTCCTTGCTAACCCAATACGAGGTCTGTTCAAAAAGTATCGTGAATTTTGAATTTCCGCGGGTTATGTATATTCGATTTTCGATTTTTTTGTGGCGTTATGTTGGTACTCATGTCTCTCACTTATGCCGACAAGTTCGGCCATTTTGAATGTTCAGTTAATTTTTGACAGCTGCTTTGCTTGCACGTGTTTTGGCTCGTCTTCGGTTTTTGCCTATTCCAAAAAATGGATCAAAGAATCTGTATCAAATTTTATGTGAAAAACAAAATTAAGTGCGCGGACGCATTCCGAATGTTGACTGTGGCATATGGTGAAGCTACCTTGGACCGAAGCAACGTTTATCGGTGGTACAAAATGTTCTCAGAGGGCCGAGAAGATGTGAACGACGAAGAGCGTGCCGGACACCCGAGCACGTCAACAACAGACGAAAACATTGATGAAGTGAAGAAAATAGTATTGGCCAATCGTCGAATCACCGTTAGAGAAGTTGCTGAGGACCTAAACATATCGATTGGCTCATGCCATTCGATTTTTACCAATGATTTGGGCATGAGACGGGTCGCCGCGAAATTCGTACCAAAATTGCTCAATTTCGACCAAAAACAGCATCGAATTTTTGGCCAAAAACAACACACTAATGATGCCGCAGCCATCGTATTCCCCAGATCTGGCCCCCTGTGACTTTTTCTTGTTCCCGAAACTGAAGAGGCCCATGAAAGGACGACGCTACGCTACGATTGAGGAGATAAAGACGGCATCGAAGGAGGAGCTAAACAAGATCACAAAAAATGATTTTTTGAAGTACTTCGAGGATTGGAAAAAACGTTGGCACAAGTGTATAATATCTGATTACTTTGAAGGACAAAATACATATTCATGAATAAATAAATAATTTTTGAAAAAACACAAAATTCGCGATAGTTTTTGAACAGACCTCGTATATTTCAATATTTTTCTTAAGCAGGTCTGCACTGATTCATTCGAATTTAATACTTTATGTAGTTTATGACAACTAGGATGAAAGATCCCATTGGACTGTATACATTATAATTTCAGTCTTGATTTTCTTTCTACATTGTTTACACAACACACGTTTTAATCTTATTCTCCATCGATACTCTATATATGTATATGCTATTTTATGACCAGTAATCTTTTGTCTTTTCTGCTTACCATAACATAATAAAAACGACGATGCGCTTCTTGTAAAGAATAGTTGTAAGATTCCAGTAATTTCCCACTGCCTTCTCGGAAAAAAAACACCTTCAATACTTCTCATATGACCAGGAGAAACTATTATATAAACCAATAGATGTCAAGTCAGATAACCCTTGACTAGTATCCTACAACAAAGAGCCCCGTAGAGTTATATTAACAGCAAAAGTATCCTCTTTGCAAATTAAGTAACAGAACAATAATACGTTTCACTGTACTCTTGAAGAAGGAGAGAGGGGGATAGAGAAGAAGGGAGTGAGAGAAGGGAAAGAGAGAGGGAGGGGAGAATTATGGATGGTGGGGGTAGAGGGGGGGGGGAAGAAGGAGAAGGGAGGGGAGGAAAGAAGAAGAGAGAGGGGGAGGGGGGAGAGACGAGTGTTAACAAGAGTACTCGTATAATACATCAGGTTTGGCAATGTAATAATAGAAATAAGATTTATTAACTATTCTAACAGAACAGAGACTTCGGACAAGGTAGTCTAAATCTTGTACATTCCGTACGAAGGTCAAAGAATTAGTTGATGTCTACGAACTGAATAAGACTAAAAATATCGATGTGGAACCAATAAACACAGTTAAAAATGAGAAATCTGTCTTCTATGATCCGAGACAGATGTCGCCATCAAAGGAAAGACAGTACTCAAAAGGCAGATTTAAGAATGAATCGAAAAGAAGATAGTAGAACCATATACTTCAGAATATGTTAGTCTGGTGATTATAGTGTGGAAAAAGAATTTGTCGCCAAGAGTATGTATCGTAGACTAAATAAGAAGATATATAAGGATCGGTACCCATTGCCTCTCATAGAGGATATACTGAATAAATCACGAAGTGCTAAGATATTTTCAGTCCTTGAAGAACGGATTCTTCCATGTTCCAGTGTTACCTGATAGCAAAAAATACATGGCCTTTGTACCAACAAGCGGACAGTACTGATTTTTGAAGATGAGTTTGTGTATCGCACCACCTGTCTTTCAACAATATGTTAATTTGACCGTTGGTTCTGCAAGATAAATCGTCTTAATCTACATGGATGACATCATCATTCTAGCTAGTGATAAAAATGAGGTATTGGCATGTCTGAAAACTATTTTAAAGACTGCTAGTGAATACGGACTAGAACTCAATTTAAAAAAGCTGAAGTTGTTGAAAAAACGAATTGAATTTTTGGACTATGTAATTAAAGACGAATCGATATCTCCATCGCCAGATAAGACGTTAGTTTGTAACATAAGTAAATTTATTACCTAAATAGAATACATTAAATTTAACGTTCACCGGATTATATTAAAATTGTTCTTACAATGACTTAATTTAAGTCAGATTTTATACATCCATGAACAAAATTTACAAGTCTTCGCAATCAATTTAGAGGTTTTTCATACAAACACAATCGCATTTGATCGCCTACATTTTCAAAATTTATGGCTCGGATCAATAAAAAAAAATGCTTAATTCGAAGAGCCTACTTCAGCCTCGAGAGTGAATGGCGATATTTATACGCTGTCGGGTCCCTCTTTGTTGTGAGCCTCCTCCAAATAATCCTTTTTAATTTACTTCACAAATTTTCTAATTCCTTGGGAACAACTCCCCTGGGTTTCCTTATTCGCAATCAAGGTTCGCATCCCAAAATTAATCTCTGGGCCGTTCCTTCAATCTGGATTCAAATGTGCCCCGGTATATTTCTGTATGTGCCAATGAAATAATTTGGTTCCTTGGCGATGCCAGCAAACAGAAGCGAGACTCAACTAAACTCTTTCATTCTGCTCCTTCCACCATCATCAACTATTCTTCTTCTTATTCTAAATAGCGGGGATTATTTCATTGTTTTTACAAGCTTGTTATCAAAATTCGCAGAATCAAAGAATTATAAGCAACTACAAAGCTTCCTGGGACTTACCGATTACATTCGTAAATTTTTGCCAAGATATTTGATTATTGCGAAACCGCGATCTGCTCAAGAAAAAAAATATTAATCTTCGGTTTGAAAAGGAACGAATTGCTTTCAATAAATTAAAGCAGCTTCTGAAAAGCCGATACTACAAATTCAGCCGATACTATTATCCAGACTTGAATAGAACTTCACACTGATGCGACTAAGGATGGATATGGAGCGTTCTCTTTCATGGATGGATATGGTTCTCTTTCAGAAATCGCCTGATGATAGAAGGATGCATTCGATTTATTGTTATAGTAGGAAGACGACGTCTGCAAAATCCAAGTACAGTAGTTATCTTGAAGTGCTGGTTGTAATAATGATTCTAAAGAAATTTCGAGCATATGTGCTATGAATTGACATCATTACTGATTACTCAGCTTTTCAAAGGACCATAGAAAAGAAATTTATAGTTCCACAAATTACTCGATGGGCTTTAATGCTTGAAGAGTTTGACTACATCACTAAGCATCGTACGGAATCAAAATGCGACACGTCGATGTCCTGAGTCGATATCCGGTATTATAAGCCGTATCAAATAAGTTATAATAACAACTCGCATTAAATGCGCACAATCTGAGAACGTAGAAATCAAAGCCATCATTGAGATTTTAAAAGAAAAATACTACCATATCCAGAGACACGGTACTGTCCCGGCGCTAAGAAAACGCGTAGCGTTTTAGCGCGAGACAATGCCAGGTATCTTTACGCAGAGCAGTGAGTTTTCTGAGATCTCGATTATTATATCTCAATAATGGCTGTGCCGATTAAACTTTATGTATGGTCAATTGATAGCTGGAACCTGAATTGTATAATGAAAGTGCATTAATTTTTTTTTCTACAATTTTTTGCCCTACAAGCGGAGATATTGCAACAAGTTTCAAATTTTGTTCAAATTTAAGTAACGTATTGTCATTACTATTAATGTCGTCATCGTCGTTATTTATCTGCCTACGGATTACGTCTCGAACTTGCCATCGACAGATGGCAATCTCAAGCTTTTTACTTTACTCTTTAATAACTCTTTAACGAACAACGGTCGCCTGCTGAAACTACCCAATGGTCACTCACGGTTATTACCTTGACAATATGAGTCAGTCATTTTATTTTTTTTTAAATAACTTTGTAACGTGTAGTGAGTGACTGCTATAACCATCCGAAGGTTATTCGGTGATGACATTCATAATATGTGTGAAAATCAAGGTCATCGGAATTGAATTGCCCATTTTTATTTTAATAACTTCTTAGTAATCAACGAGCGACTGTCAAAATGCTTCACTCATGTTATGACCTTGACAATATTTGATAAGATCAGTGTCATTGAGGAGTTGAATTTCCAATTTTATTTTTATTTTTAACTCTTTAACGTGTGACTGCTAAAACTTCCGAAGGTTGCAAAAAATGTAGCAGAAAAACAAGTATCGTATGCCGCAGATCTATGTAAAGTATTAATTACAGATTTAAAAAAAGAATAAAATTAAATAAAATTACCGAAAAGAGTAATTCTATTGTATCTTATGTCTGTACTCATAGTTAGCCTTATGATTCCTTTAAATTTAATTTTATATGCTTTACAAATTATTTTATTGGTCAATACTTATTCGTTATAAATAAAACACTGATAAATAGGCCACCTAAAGTTTAAATTTTTACAATTACGAATCTTTTCATGGTTCTTATTTTATAGAACATCTGACTAAATAACTAATTGAAAAGGAACATTTTATACAAATATATTTGTATAAAAAATGCAGGAATGGGAAGTAAAGTAACGCCGTAAATTTTATCGTTACAATCATTTATAAAAGCGACTTGATAATGACATTGCAGTTTTTTATGATCGTAACGATTATTGTAAAAGTATTACACTAATTTTGTATTAAGCTTGGAAAAGTTACTTCGAAAAAAATAACATTTTACCATTACGCGTTTATTTACTGAAAAGATTATTTGTAATGAGTAACGCAAAACGAGTAAAACGAATAACGAGTAAAAAGTAACACATTACAAATAATGAGTTACTTTTTTCAGTAACGTGTGACCATTCCAACTTGTTGTAAGTAACGGTTGAGTGATTTTTCAACCTTGATATTACAATTAAAAATTTTCGCAAAAAATGTAAAATATAAATACTAATAAACTAAAGTAAAATATAAATTGATAGAATGGCTCAATTGGAATAAATCAAATATAAATAATAACAAGGGCTACGAGCCAGTTAAAATTAATAGATACCAGTTATAATATAATAAATTTAATATTTAAAACTAAAAATATAAGAAGTACATACATTTTGACGCCGATCAGGTCATTTTCAATGTTAGAAATTAAAATAATAACATTGCAATAATAGTCGGATTCTTCTCATATCAAAATAACAGTTCTGTGTGCTACGTAGTAGATTTAAAAATGTAGATACTGTGTCGAATGCTTCTATGTTCCCCCTTTGTTAAGAATATGTGGTCCATTGGGAAATAATCAAAGTAAAGCGTTGAAATCAATCAATATAATCGGAATGCAAGTGATACTCTCATTTTTCTTATATGAAAAAGTAATCTGTTCATAAGAATGTTTTTTTTTATATAAAAAACTAGTTAAGATCAGAATAAAATTAATAGACAGTTACAATATATAGAAAAAACAATTGACAGTAATTAAAAATAGAAAAAGAGATTTAAACGTGTATATATACAATAACCATTAAAGTTTTGTTAACAAAAATGTCAATTATAGAATTAAATATTTACATGTCAATAAATTAGTGTATAATGAATTACAACATATATATATATATATTTTTTTTTTTATATCTTAGAGACAACGTGGTTATAATATTAAAATATATAAAAAGAAGAACATAAGAAACCACGACACAAGTTATAGTTTGTGAATTAATTTATTATTACATTGATTAAAACATTAGACGTTTCGACCACAATCTGGCCATCTTCAGTAATGAAATAAAGTTCTTAAAACGCAGTATCAGTTGACATTAAATTCAACAGTCCGGTGTTGTAAATGGATATACATGTTCTCTTCTATGTGACGATGCTTCATACAATGATATGCAACGCTAATTATCATATGTAGAACAAGAATTTCCAGATTCTAATTTAAATAAAATTGTACAAAATTAATATCTTCTAGTCGGAATATAAAGAATGAAATCATTACCTGTTTTACAGCAAAAAACTAAACGATGAATCACCAGTACCACTTTCGCACAATTAGAATTTAGTCTTGACATTGTGTGTTATTATTTGTCTTATTATGTATTTTACCGCTATTTATATATCTGAGTCAAAAGTCTAGAAAGTTCTAGAATTGTTTATTACAGAAAGAGAGGTCCTTCTTAAGAAGAGGAAAATAAACGTCAGGCAAACCTTCCGTATCACTTTGTTTATTGATACCCATTGTTTGTCTTTTTATATGTATCATCTCCGAAATTCTTCGTTTCATTAAAGATTGTTCTGTATCTACAATTTTTATATTATTCCAATCTAATTCATGCATCTCATTTAAATGATGACGTGAAACGACTGAATTTTCCGAAAAAGGTTTTTTTATGTCAGCCTTATGTTCTTTTATCCGAGTTTTTAATTTCCTTTTAGTTTGGCCAACATAGGAAGATTCACAATTTAAACAATTGATTTTATAAACTACTCCACATTGATCATCCTTGGGCAAAGAGTCCTTCCCTGTCTTAATAAATGTATTCATTTTATTCATAGGTTTATACGCAATGTTAAAACCGTAAACTTGTGAAAGTTTTTTGAATTTTTCAGATACTTTGCCCAAGTATGGTATCGTGAAAAATTTTTTTAAGGTAACATTAGAATCACATTCATTATTAATATGTTCGAGATTTTTATCTAAATTAGTTCTATTTTCCAATGTTTTTATTCTATTTTTTATTGTTGAAAATATGAACTTTAAAGGGTAACCATTACCTAAAAGCATGTGAATTAATTCTGAGATGTTTTTTTCATGAAATTTAGGATGGGATAAAAACAGAATTCTATCAAATTGCCCAATAATTACACCTCTTTTATGTGCTAACGGATGATTAGAAAAATAGTTTAAATATCTCCCAGAGTTGGTAGGTTTTTTATAAATATCGAAGATGATATTTCCTTCATGTTTCATTAATTTAACATCTAGAAAATTTATGCCATTTTCATCGCCACGGTCAACAGTGAATTTAAGTCTTTCATGATATGAGTTAAACAATTCTAGAACTCCTTCAACGTTTTCTTTATGTACAGCTAACAAAATGTCATCCACATAACGAAAATAAAAAGGTGAAATAATATTATTAGTGGTAATAATTTCTTGTTCCAAATCTTGTAAAACTATGTTCGCCAGTATAGGGGACAAAGGAGAACCCATTGGCATGCCAAAAATTTGTTTAAATATTTTTTTATCAAAAACAAAAAATGTGGAATTAATTATAATCATAATTGCTTTGATAAACTCATGTAAAGGAATCGAAGTCTTATTCTCAATAAAAACCCACCTACGTTCAATGCTTTTTAATACTAATTCAGTCGGAATATTAGTGTACATGGAGACCACGTCAAATGATACAATACTGAAATCTTTATCAATCGCTTTACCATTGAGTTTATTCACAAATTCTAAGCTATTTTTTACATGACTAAAATTTTTTATGTTATTATTGTCAATAATTTCTTTTAAGAAAGTCGCCAGTGGATAAAAAGCACTATTGATACAGCTAACAATTAATCTTAGAGGGTGACCTTCTTTATGAATCTTTGGCAGTCCATAAGATCTCGGAAGTACGCCATCCGACACATACAATTTTTTATATAAATTTACATCGATGTATCCTTTATTTTTCCAATTTTTTAGCAAATTACTAATTTCAACTGTTATTTTATTAGTAGGATCTTTTTTTATTGAGTTGTATGTAGTTTGATCATTAAGAATATCGTACATTTTTTCTTTATAACATTCTTGACTCATAATTACAGTGGTATTACCTTTATCTGCTCTAGTGATTAAAATGTCCGGATTCTCCGAAATGAATCTTTTAACCTCCCGTACACCCTCATGCAAAATTGTATTTTCTATCGATTTAATATTGCAATTCTTAACTGATTTCAGAATTTGTACAGTTTCGTTCCTCACATTATTACGCATTTCATCGTCCGCTCGAAAAAGATTATATTCTATGTGTTTAATGAATTCATGTGTGATATAATCCTTGTTAATCGCGTTATTAGGTAAATTAAAATATTGACCTAATTGTAAAATGGCTATGGCTTTGTCAGAAATTTTTGCGTTACTTAAATTTATCAGCCATTGTTTGTTAATATTCCTTATGTCAAATAATTCATCAAAACTATCAGGAGCAATATTAATGTTATACGATGAATGCGTTATATTAGCATTTACTGTATTAGAATTAATTTTTGTTGAAATAGTTTTTTGTTTTGAAGGTGCAAGAGAAGCATCATTACCCATATCAGAGCCCATAAACTGCGTGATATTATATTTAATGCTATTAATATTCCGTAATTCTTGGCGAGTATGATTAGCCCGCAAGTTAGATATTTTTTTGCAAATTCTAATTTGTTCTTTTTCTAACATAATGTCGAAGTTGAATTCCTGTCTTCGAAAGAAAGAATACGTTATATTATTAGGTAGAATTTTTTCAATTTTCCTACTAATGCTAAATAATTGTGATTTAGTTTGCCCAAGATGTTTGTAGGCGTCTTGTAATTCTACGCGTAAATATTTAAATATAAAATTGTGTTTAATTCTGTCGATTCTTTCTTTTGAAGAATGGAATAACATGTTATTATTATTTCTTGTAAACCGATACATATGAATAGGAATTAAACGTTCCTTTACGCATGCTTTTAGAAATTGTATTTTTATTCTTATGTGTATGTTCGTTCTATAAGTTCTTATATATTTCTTTAGAAGTAAACATGCATGTGATGTGTGTGTATAAATTTATCTTTTTAGAAGAGGTACAAATAAGAAGAAGGTACAAATGTATGCTCCACGAAAAAGATTTTACTAAATTAAAAAATAAATTTATAAGGTAATATTGAACACAAAATACATGATATTAATACAAACCCTTTTAAAATAGAGATATCAGTGTTTTTAAAAAAGAATAGAGAAAGGCGCTAAGAGTGCGTATTCTTCGGTTTTTTCGAAAAAAAATGTGTACTAAATTGATTAATTCATATATTGTTTATAAGAAGACGTTAAATACTACAAAATGTATAAGATATCAGTATACATTTACCTCTTTAAAAAAACATAAAAAAGTGGAAATGTGCTCTGCAAAAAAAATTTAATTAACTTAAAATATATGATGAAATCTAAATAATACGTATTCTTGTATCTATTAAAGTCCCATAAATAAATATTTTATTTAATCGATATGTATCAGGCATATAAAAAATTTGATATCAATAATGGGCGATAAACTATAATCTTTAAAAATTGTTACCTCACTCAATCTAAATCGTATATGAATCTTAAGAATTATAATTTTAATAATAGTATATCTCTCATTTAAAAAAACAAACTTTTTTGTATATTTGCCACCAAATTAAAATCCTATAAGTAAGAATCATACTTATACCACCGACAATCCTCACATGGACAAAAATTGTCACATCACATGTTGCACGTGTTATGGGAAATTGCATTAAATGCATTAAGCAACAGGAAAGCTGGAAGGAAAGAAGATATGCTACGTCCGCTCTTTAAGGAAAGCTTACTCCTCCACACTTATTATGTTAAACATGTTGGTCCAATGGAATCAATAAACAAGGAATCTCTTCATCGTAGTAGACAGCTTCACTAAATTTGTCTGACTGTACCCAGTTAAGTCGACTACTAGTCATAAAGTGATAAGCAAGTTAGAGATTCAGAAATCGAAATTTTTGGCAACCCATCATAGATTGTGGCCGAGGAACGGCGTTTACCTTGCAAGAAGATTACTGCGACGATGAAAGGATTGAGCTGAAATTTATGACCATTTTTATGATCTACATCGTG
Organism: Acromyrmex charruanus; assembly: GCA_017607545.1. Classification (NCBI taxonomy): domain Eukaryota; kingdom Metazoa; phylum Arthropoda; class Insecta; order Hymenoptera; family Formicidae; genus Acromyrmex; species Acromyrmex charruanus. The sequence goes on from JAANIC010004923.1 coordinate 92,141, forward strand.
CGAATGGACAGATAGATAAGAGATTAACGCCATTGTAGTAAATTTTAGCCAAGTTGTCCACAGATAGCCCGCGCGAAATTAGAGTTGCACAAGATATCAAGACTAATCTTGGTATTGTCTTTTGTCTCCAATTCAAGACTTTAATTTCCTCCAAATTCAAGATAAGATCAAAACAAGATTAGTAATAAATTATTAATACCAAGGCCAAGATGTCCAGATTCTTGGTCTTGTCTTGATATTATTGGTTTCTAAAAAATTATGTATATATTTGTACATAAGAGAAAAAAGTTATTATAGATATAATAGGTCGATTCTAACCTATTATGTGTTAGTGCGTATACGTAATGTGGTATGTATATGTGTGTGAGGAGTCAGGAAGGGGAAAGTGTACATAGACGTTGGGGAGGGGAAGCGCGTTACAGGAGTCCATATCAGAGAGGGAAGGGTTTGTTCCTTCTCTCTCTCACCCATTGCATTCTCTCTTTTATCCTCTCTCTCCCCATTGTAAGATACAGTTCTCTCTCTCTCTCTCTCTCTCTCTCTCTCTCTCTCTCTCTCTCCCTCCCCCTCTCCCTCTCTCTCCCAAATCCGTTGCGGTCCTATACTTATTATTCACGCTCTCTTTTCCTCCCATTACGCTCTTTTCTACGTTGTCTTTTCTTCTTGCACGCGATTTAATTAAATAGCTATGATATTTATGATTTTTTAATGATATGACTTAGTAACTAATTATGATAATATTTCTATGAATTTTTAATAATATAACCTAGTATTATTTTTTTTACTAATGTAGTACAAATAGTCAAGCATGCTCTCTTATCGACAAATTTAATACTGAATCGTATTACTACTATTATTGAACAGTTATTATATTATATTATTATTAACTAATTCTTATCTACAGGGAAAGGAGAAAAGAAACCAAAACATATTTAAAAAGAAATCTTATATTTTATTTTTTAAATTTAATACATTTCTTTTTGTCGTTGCGATTATCAATTGTATATTTTAAATACATTTTGTAACGCACAATTCTTAACATATTTTACACATCACGTCATATAGTATTAGTAACATTTAGATTATGTAAAGAATCTATATCTTCGTAATCAGCATCCAAAATCTCAATGGTTAAGTTATCGCTATCGAGTATATCAGCCAGCCATTCATGTTTTTCATGTTCTTTAACGTATATGACAGTTTTCTTATCGTCATTCTCTTCTGCATTAATTACAACTATTGTAATGAAGTGTTTCACCATGCTGTGCGAAATCATTCTGTCTTCCCATTGCAATCCATGGTGATAAACACTAGGAAACGCAATACTTTTCGAATTCTGTCAAGAAATTCCATGGCATGAGACATGTAAAAATATAATGAGAGAGGATGACTCCTTTTCTCAACACTGCCACTTCCTTCACGACAAATTTCTTTCCAACGATAAATCCTTGCAGATCCACAAACGTTGGTATGGTCATGATAAACAACTTTTCGAGACAATGTTCAACCACAAAAAATCTTTGTTTTTATCTCTTGTATTGAAAAAGGGGGAAGGGTATTTTTTTTTATAATTTACGTAATTTTGCGCACTACATTGGACATTGGACTGTATTCAATCATGCGGTCGTATATGATGAGACAATATGTAGTAGCATTTGCGGCTGCTTTCCCTTTAAGTTCAAATTCTAATCGCACATCCACGATATCGCTCTTGCTAGATTTGTTTTGTCGCGAGCAATTAATGATAACGTGAGTATAACCATAAAGAAAGCTTTCATGTTCAATAATGTTTCACGATTTTCCCAGTGAATTTGATAAGACGTACATACTCGTACATATATAAGACAGCGATTTTATATTTGTCAAAATCTAGATTCATATCATCGTACGAATAAAAAATTCAGAGTTTAGATAATGCCACGTTGGTTAATTTACAATGATCGAAGTAAGTTTTAGTTGCTTTTATGATGTTTTTTTTAACAGTATGCAGAGCAAAGAGAACATACTACCATAATCAAAAAATAACCGGAATTTATTCATAAAAAGAAAAGTACATGTTTATTCTTCAAAATTCAAGTTGTCCCCTTCAAAGTAGTCCCCGTCGGCTGCGATGCACTTGTGCCAGCGTTTGATCCACCCCTCGAAGCTTTTCTGGAAGTCAGTTTTTGGTATAGCCATTAGTGCCTCCAGCGATTTTAGCTTTATTGCCTCCACACTCTCAAAACGAGTTCCTCGTAGTGGTTTTTTGAGTCGATCGAATAGGAAGAAGTCACATGGTGCCAGATCAGGTGAATTGGGCGGTTGTTGAATGGTATTTGTGTTATTTTTGATGAGAAACTCACGAATAATCAACGCATTATGAGATGGTGCATTATCGTCATGGAGAATCAGACCCAAATCCTCACGCAAAATGCTCTGAACGGATCCGAATGATATGTTGGTGGTCTCAGCTATCTCCCTTATCGTCAATTTGCGATTTTCGATCAACAATTGTCGGATTTCATCGACGTTTTCATCAGTTTTCGATGTCGATGGCCTCCCAGGACGAGCATCGTCCTCAACAGCCTCACGACCACTTTTGAAGCGTTCATACCACTGGTACACCTGTGTTTTCGATAGAGTATCGTCACCATAACACTTTTGTAACATTTTTAATGTGTCGGAACACTTAATTTCATTTTTACAGCAAAATTTAATGCAAGTACGTTGTTCAAGTTTTGAATCCATTGTAAAAATCGCCGCGACGTAAAAACTTGATGTAAAGAAATCACTAATAAAGGTAAATGAACAGCTGATAAGCAGAAGCTTGGCATGGGTGTCCGTAACAGTGCTGCCAACGTGACACAAACAACAGAATTCAAAACCGATAAGCCCGCGAGGTTTAAATTAAAAATTCCGGTTATTTTTTGATCATAGTATTTAGGTTTTTCCAGCTGAGTCGTAGTCTTAATAGCCCACGAATGCTTTGTCGTGTTTTGCAATAAGGGATATTCATACAAATCCCACGAATAACGGAAACTCTTACTTAGATATCGTCCACTTTCCAAGATACGCAGCATGAATAGTTTATTGATTTCGTTCATAACGTGAGACATTCACTATTGTATTTTGAATAATTCAAACGTCGGTTCAGTCGCTGGACACAATGCAATTATCGTTGCACGCTCGTATCAAAAATTAATTTGTGACGAGCGTTAATTACCACACGTTTGTAATCCTCGCAAAAGTCTAATAACGTGCTGAGTGGCACTCAAAAGTTAAAATATCCGTCAGATGTCATTAAACTTGTCGCATTATACTCAGACGGAATAAGTCCAGCATTATTCATAATCGTTGTATTGTCATTTGAAAACGATGCATAGCTCTTTAGAGTAATAGTTATTCCAACATTTCTATTATGATCAATCTCTGCACCATTGAGTTCATATCGAATTTCGTCAAATATGAACTCTACGCAATTACTTCCAATTATTGGCTGCTTTTGTTGATCTTTTTCCTTTGACGTCAATCTTTGACATAGAGAACACTTTCACACGTTGTATAAATCATGCTGTTGTATCCTTATCTCGTCGCTATGTCCAAACGTGGTGTTGACATATGGATTGTACATGTGAAACTCAAACTTGACAATACGATCGTCAAAGATTGGCTCACTTCCAATATTCAAGATAATAACCATTTCAGATAATAACCATTTCGTACAACAAAGCTTAATGATTATAAAAATTTAACGTTTGACATAGTAAGCTTTCTTCTTCTAAACGATCGAATATTTTAATCGTTGTCCCTCTAGCAAAAATTCTGTCTCTAGTCTGTTTCGCCTACTCGTTCAGAATAAGCATTTCACGTTATCATTGTCGTATCATTTTATTGCTGTCGTACATGCAATCTAATGGTGATCTCCTCTCCGCGAAAATTGAGCAATCGTCCGTTTTGATGCACAACGCGAATCGTCAAATCCATAAGGTTTTGTATGATGATCGTACGATGATTGGAATGTAAATCTGTGCCGGTCATTCCGATACCTTGTACCATGGTGGCACCTTCGTATATAATGCGCGGACTTATCGTTGCTGTATGCACCCGTGGTCACGTTGCATTCAATGCAAATGGTGTTTATATTGATGATATTTATCGACACATTCGATTCATGCCATTGACATGATTTCAGCACACGATTTGATGAAAATCCTAAAAGCGATCCTATGTTATGAGATTTGATGAAATTTATTCGATGAGCGCATTTGATTTCACTCTTCATTGTATTGTTATTGGCGTGAATAGTCAGTGGATACTCTTCGTCCTCTTTTCAACGAAACGTTTTTTTTCCTGCAACACGGTTGGGACGATATCTCGTTTTATATCTCGTATTTCGTACGATCCTTCGAGAATCACAATTTCCTTGTCATCTTCATTTAAGTAAACCTTATTATCCGATGAATTTACATTAGATATCGTATGATAGGTTACAAAATCCGTCAGACCGAGCTCGTAATCGCTATCGCTCGAATCTACGGCCGCAAAGTAGCAGGTTGCGAGGACGCTACTCTTACAAGTCAGCGTAGATGTCAGTGACATGTTTGAATGAATATTGAGTTGAAACAGAGCAATGTCAGTTCTTAAATTAATCGTCAACCGTTCGTAAAAACTATAAACACAATTGTTCACAGTTACTTTGATCATAACGTTGACAAGGCGTTCGATTATACATGATTTGGATCATGTTCAAATATCGTATCAATTCCTTCGGTGGTCAAAGATTGCCGAAATTATTAAAGTAAACAGCACGATTTCCTCGGGTACACCATCCAATAAGTACCTGATGCGTTAGCATTATCCAAATTTACAATACCGCTCTCGTTTCGACACACTTCCACTGTTAGTAAAGTAGCACTTCTAAAAAATATCTCTAAAATATGGAATGCGCATACGTTTTACCAGTTATTACAGTTGTACGTTGATAGTTATACTCATTGGCATTTTTGGCATTTTTAGCATCTGTTTGATGTTTTTTTTAACCTTTTTTATTTTTTCCGTTAAGATTCCTCGTCCGCGCTCGTACGAAGCGAGGTAAACTCCATGACCTTTCATAACGCGGTTATGATGTTTCAGTTCTTCGATTTGACGTTATGCGGCTTTATTATCGTTAAAAGCTTTGCAACTTCTACCGCGCCGCCGATCAACAAACCGACGATTCCCAACAGCGGTAAAATAGATAAGAAATCATCGCGTTTTGCCATCGATAGTATTCGTTTTTTCGTTGGCTTTTTTTTCTTTTTTGTTTTCAAACCCATATCAATTTTTGTTTTGGCTTTCATAACTGTGGCAGTACCTCTCTTTCGAAGAGTCAAATCTTTCGCGGTAATCCGTGTCTGCGCCTCCTCAGCGAGTATTTTGTCAGCTAAGTGTCGTTTTGTGAGATCTTTGCTCTGTGAATAAGCTATGTCGTGTTCGCAACACGCCGCATCCAACGGATTAATGCCTCGATCGCCTCTAGTCGCTTTTCGAAATACGTTCTTGGACCGCAAAATTAATATCCAGGGATATGCAACTCGATTGGAAGTGCGTTTATCGCGTGATTTAAAAAGCTGCCTTTTGTTGTTGTTGACATTTGCTACAATTTCTTATAAACGGCGTTGGACCATCAATATCGATAGCAGGGTAAATTATAATGTTTCAAGCACCGACGATATTGCTGAACTTCTGAATCAGCTTTTATATGCTTTGGTAATCTCCCACAATTGATCTATGTAATTCTCAATCTCTCGTAGCAAAATAATTTTCAGTATATATTCTAATACTTTTTAGTGGTTTAACTATGTCCGACACGATAAGAAGCATTTTGATTACTGAGATTTCGCTTTGCGTGCTTCTATAAATAGATCCGCTCTTGATACCGTTTTTCAATTTATATCAGTATTGTAGAGGGACGAAGGTATGAAGTTCGTGCGACGATCGCAAACTATTACAGTAACTAACATCGACAATAAAATACTGAAAAAGTACTGAAAAAGAAATACGCAAATATGGAAACATGCTGCCGATTTCTATATGAGAAATCATCTGCGGTCCATCTAATCTTTTGCGGCAAAACTAACATGTTGATAAGTTTGCTGGAAGGTTCACACAGCATGCGTTTCGAGAACGTGTATGTGTACTCGAAGTCGTTGCAACAGCCAAAATATCGATTGGAGAATTTATTTGCCCCGATTAAAGAAATTGGTATTATTTTACATTTTCCAATAATAGCAATGTTGTTTCACCAAACGAAGCACTTCCAAATTCCATTTTTATCTTTGATGACGTAGCATGCGACAAGCAAGACGCGATAAGAGAGTTTGCAATGGGCCAACACGCTGACGTCGATAGTTTCTATCTCTGTTAAACGTACGCAAAGATACCGAAGCATCTTATACGCGATAATGCAAATCTGTTAAGCCTGTTCAAATAAGATGGTACCAATTTGAAACATGTATACAATGACCATGTAAACACCGACGTGTCTTCTGAGAATTTCTGCGAACTGTGTCGTTAGCAACAAAAGTATGAATTCGTAGTGATAGACAAAGACAGTGCGCTTACGAATGGACGGTACAAAAAAGTATTTAATGAATTCGCGATATACTATAACATGGTTAGTTGTTGATACATCAACTATGTACAACATTCCCTCTCGAGTGCAACATGGATAGGAGTAAAGAGCTGAAGGATCATGAGAAGGTAGCGAAGCAAATTGTGAAAACGAATGATTCGATTCATAAAAAGTATCGCGCTTTGAAAACTAGTAACATAGAAGAAGATTGGAGAGGCATTTTAAACCTGTTATCGAACCTCTAAAACAGATTGTCGAAAACACCATTGGCGAGGAATCTCAACCGATTAAGAAAGAAATCAACGTTGTAAAGGATAAAAATATTAAGAAGAAAAAACCTAAACATAACGAAAATCAGAATGATAATGATGAAGATGATGGTGACGTGGTGATGTCTTCTGGATGAATAATACACGGCTTCATTTAACTCCATCACCTAAAAAGCAACGTTCAAAAGAATCGAACGTTACGTCGGATTCATCCAATTATATGTCGCCTGAATCACGCAAATTATCATATGAACGTTCACATTCTCCCTCAAGACATTTAGGAAACGCCTAATAAACCGCTTGAAACGTTAGTTAAATAATCGTTAAAACGCGATAAATTCGTGAGGAGTTGCATAATCAATTGGGGCCATTTGGACAAAAATACGTAAACATGCTTCTCGGTGGTGATGGTGAAAAGGCGATCGATCACATTTATGTATACCTCATCGAGAATGGTATGATGCTCAGTGATAAACGATGTAGACATGAATGTGTTTCGTGAATTTGTGATCGTAGATGGAGTAAAGTACAAAGGTACAGCTGATTTGTACGAATTAATTTTAAAAAGAATCCCCGATAATGCTATTTACACAGAGGAAAATAAATTAGCGTATAAAAGCATACTGTAGACAACGAATGCTTATAGGCGCAGTCTTAATGCGGATAATTCAATATTAGATAACAAAGGATACAAATATAAGTATATAACAACATCCTTGGTATCAGGTAAAATACAAGTTGAAACGGGTACCACGCGCCAGGAATCTAAACAAGTCATATAAAAGAGAGAAAAAGATATAATACTATGCACTATGACCCTAAACGACAATAAAATCGATTATGATCATTGGGACGATGCTAACAAGCTTGTGGATCGTCTCTCCAATTGCTTCAGGCTTTGCGTCAGGAAAGTTACAACGCTCACGACAACGAGATGCTGTTGATCATCGAGGAACTTCGTGAAGCTGGCTTTATTATAAATTGAAATGGAGTACACAGTCATTTTAATCGACAAAATACCGATCGATAACGTTTGCATAAGACCTTTATAATATTTTACATGTTATTCAGAAAATGTCTTATAAGATAATATTTTTGAGACTTTCACAGGTGTTTTCTATATAAAAATTATGCGTTTCGCGGATTTCCTCCGTGTCCAGATACATTCTTGGAATGCCAATGTTTCATGAACCTTGCAGTTCACTTCATCAAGGCGAGGAGCAGCCTGATACTGTCTTATAAGATGTCTAAGAAGAAAAGTCTCGAAAAGTGATTAATCGAAAAATTGCATACTCTAGCGAGAAAAAATTTTCCACGCAGACATGTCATAGTTTTTGAATACGATGGCAGGCTGATATGGTCGAGACACAAATACGTATGGACCATACCGCTCAAAACTAAGAATGGAAATGAGATGGCTACAGCGATAGCAAAGGTAATTCAAGATGACAGAAGATGTCCGAAAAATTTGCAAACCGATATGGGAAAAGAATTTCACAACGCAAACGTGCAAAAACTCTTGAAAAAACATAATATAAATCATTATTCTATATATTCAATGAAGGTTGTCGAACGGTTCAATCGCACGTTGAAAAATGATATGTGAAAACAATTTACACACAATGGAAATTATAAATGGATCAATTTGTTACCACGTCTCGTATCAGAGTAGAACACGCGAAAGCATCAAACTATCGGTCTATCAATGTGATTCTCACGATCGCGGACAAGCTCTTAAATACAGTGGACAGTAACGTAAAGGCTGTTGCACCCGCGTGATTTAAAGTGGATGATTCGGTACGTATGAGCAAATTCAAGACGATCTTTGAGAAAGGTTATACGCCGAATTGGACCACGGAGTTGTTTAGAATCATCAAAGTACAGAAAACTAATCCCTTGACATATCTTGTGAAAGATTATCGTGGAAAACCGGTCGTTGGAGGATTCTACGAGTATGAGTTGCATCGCATTGCTAATCGTATATCTAGTTGAAAAGATGTTGCGTAAAAAAGGAGACAAGGTTTATGTGAAATGATTAGGATTTGACAATTCACACAACTCTTGGATACACAAGGATAATGTGTTATGAAAAAAAAATTTATTATAAAATTTATTACAAATTGTTTAATTTTTTTTTTCCTTGTAAATATATTAAATATAAATATATATATTACACATATTATACGTACACACGTACATACATACATGTATACATATGTACGTTCATATTATACATACGTTCATACATACATTTATGCGTACATACGTTCATACGTACATGTGTACATACATATGTACTGCAACCGCATTCACGAGCGTGGCGCAACTTCGTCGCACGTTCACAGCTAAGGTTTTCGTAGGCGATCGGATGACGGGTGGCGTTAAACGAAACGTGACAGAAATGCGTCTTCACGCGGCCGCTCTTAAAGGCGGCACATAATCACAAAACAATAGTTGGGCGCCAGGCACGAGCGAGCGTGCCATTCTTTCTAGAAATTACGCGATATTTTCTTTATGCCATTTTGTGTGAGGTGCGAATGTCGACGGGCTCTCAACCGGTAACTCAGTCTCAGAAATGGCAGAGGGGGCAGTTCGCGGTCGAGGATAGCAGAGCGTTTGGAGGAGCGAATAGGGACGAGAATAAAGTACACACGAATTAACAATAACAAAAGTAACAAATATATTGAATGAGTCTTCGACTTACATTTACATCTAGCGGTACAATCGAGACGATAAGTTCTACTCGAGCGCGATAACTGATTTACGTAAGCCCCGAGGTTTTACGCTAGACGTATCGACTCCGTTAAATCCCCGCGACATGAGTTCACGCCACACAGGAATACTCTCGCGAATTATATGAACCATACTTCGTCGCCTCGCAAATGCTAAGAAATTCGGCAACGATTGCAGAGTGGGCACGGCGTGACCTCGTGCGCGCTCGCGAGGCCTCGCGCCGCTCAGCTGAGATGCGGAGAAGGCTCGAACACGTGCAAATTCGACGCTACACTGTCTTGATACTACAGAATACGCCCAATTATCAACAGCTATTATGAATTGTCGTTAATGGCTATGACACAGAGAGCCGAATAGACATGCAAGTCTTACACTACAGACTCGAGACGACACGATACGCGACAATACTACGATACGGAAATTCGACGTAACATATGATCCGCGATAAAAGAAACCGACACGAGTGACGAGGCTGTGACCTTGGCGGACGCATTAAAATTATCCCGACGATCAGGGCCGTTCCGGGAGGCGACACGCGTACTCTAAATCTCCGGAAATCTACCGCACGGCAATGCCACGTGCACTCAATATCTTACACCCGACAGAATCTCGATAAACTCACGCCTCCCGGACGCGGAAACCGGCGACTTTTCAATGGTAACGCTCGTCTCATCGAATCTCCTTCGCAGGTGCTCTTCTGGTCGACCTGGAGAGGCGCTGATGCCGCTGACGTCCTTCGTCCTCTCGCGTGCTCTCGCTACACGGGCCACAGCTCAAGTGCCGGGCGCTAATCCTTCCGGGCGCACGCAGGGCTCGTTATCCCCGCGAGGGGGCTTTATCGCGCCTGATTGGCGCGTGGCTCCGCTAATCGCGGAAGCCGCGTCATGCCCTTGTCGCATGTCCTGGCGCGCGAAATTCGAGTGGTCTCGGAAGTCTTTTCCGGGCCGCCTCGTGGCCTCGAGGTGCCTATCCGGGGCTCTCGCCGTCCTTGGGCGTAGAGTGGCCTTCTCCGTCATGCCGTACCGACTCTCGATCCGCTTTGCGCCTGGAAGAGGGTGCGATAAAAGATGCCTTGCGATAATCCAAAAGGGCGTAATAGTGAAAGAAGGATATCACCTGCGTGCAACCCGGGGTCAGGTGTCGTGCGCCCCCGGCTGGTCCATCCGTATCGGTAGTCTCTGGACTCCCATTTCTGGTCGTTCTTCTTCCTCTTCTCTCCGGTGAGGTAGCGTCACTCCTTCGGGATCGCAGGAGTCGCCGGCCTCTATTACCCTCGGTACGGGAATAACAAGAAAAGAAAAACGGAAACGGCAACGCGGAACGCGTAAGGTACGCAAACAATGTCGCGGAAAGAACAAAAAAAGGTGCGTCTGCCCCCCCAAAATGAGAGAGGATTCCAGACTGCACTGTTCGGTCAGGCCATGCGGCCCTTGTGACGGACGGAAAACGTCACGTCACAGTACATAGTTACATACTATACATACTATACATAATATATATATTAAACATAATGTACTTATTAAATATATATATGTATATATATATATATATATATTAAACATAATGTACTTATTAAATATATATATATATATATATATATATATACACATACTATATACAAATTTATTTACACCGGTAATGTCTCCATGGCAGTGTATCGGAACCTGGCACAATATATCGCTTATCATCGTGCGGACTTAGAGCGATTTTTGTTTCCGAAATCGTACACCTCGTGCAATTTTGATCTAATGCACTGCCTGCGCGACATTTCGATTGCGTCGTTCAAGCATCGAGTGTAATCCTCGAACATTATGGATCTTGCCACAACTCTTGACACCCTTTGTCTTTTTCGTGTTCTTCTTTCCTTATATACGTAAAGCGTATGTTTTCGCTCTAAGCCCAACGAATTCAATCATGATGGCACCGTTCATCTTTCATGAGACTAGGAACTTTTTTTATTTACGAGCGAAATATTGTATGGATTGTTGATAAAGTAATCGCTCGTCAAATCTATTTATATCATGTTATATAATGTTATATACATCGTCACATTCCACATGATACATGAGACTGTCAGTATCTGTATACATAATTTTATATTTATCGCAAAACAGCGGTGCCGTGTATTCATAGTAAAATTTGTACAAACATATTTTAGATATATCGAGGATGCACGTATATCAGTCGAATTTCACTTCGAGTTTGCGCATTTTTATCACAACCAGATTCTCCGAAAAAACGCTACGACTATGAAAATTGGGTTTCGCGATCATTGGCTCTGCACCGTATCTCCCATCCCAACGCGTTAAAAGTCGCACGTCGACGTGGTTGCACATATTCTCCATGGTCTTGTCGAAAACTGCGTTGTTTATTAGTTTGTATAAATTTGTCTCGAACTCATTGTTCGAGCGAGTTCTAAAATTTGTGTTAAGTTCAATGTTTGTGTATACTTCGCGAAGTCATGGAGATTGCGCGAATTGTAATATACGATGAATCTTTATGATGCGGAGACCGTGGTGAGTACATTGGTGTAGATTATGTATAATGAATCACGTAGCGCTTTTTATCGTGTAACGTAGCGAGGAGCTTGTCTTCTCGCTTGCCGGGTGATATCTCGCGCGTTGGACAAAACGGTAGATCGGAGTGCGCCTCATGGAGATGTTGCGGATATTCCAAGTTCACTTTGAGAATATAACCCGTCGGCGAATCTAACGCGATATATTCATGACGTTAAAATTGTCTACGTCGTCGATCCATCGAAAATCGGCGTATGGCAATGATTGACACATTGCCCAACCATACAAGTTGCCAACGTCGAAATACATAAAATATATCGATGGTTTGTACGATTTCAATGAGTTGTACGATTGCATGTATTTGTTGTTGACCTGCGCATACCTGTTGGAACACTGACTTAGACCCCGACGTATACCGCGCTCGACAAACATGGCCATGTCGATGTCTGTGAGCAGTTCAAATTTTACACTGATATGTTTTAACATGGCATCCCACGTGAAGCCCGGTAAAGTGTAATACGCGGGATCGAGCCCGTAACTCCCGACTGTCGCGGAAATATCGGCCAAATATATTCTCAAATATATCGGCCAACAACAAGACATCTGTTTTTAGATACAGGTCGCTATATTCCCCGAGCGTTTGAATAGAGCACCGCTGCCACATGTTGATGGCGTGCGCATAATCGCTTTTATATACCGTGTCACCCGTTAAAGAACGTAAAAGGAATCACGCGATGATAATTCGATTTCCTCCAACTTTTCGACGCAGTCAATGTACTCGTACGGAAATATACCTTTTCGCGTGAGCAGATCGAAATCCTCCGCGCTGAGATTAAAAAATTCTGATCGTGTAATTTTCAATTTAACTTTATCGAGATACGACGCCAATTTCTCTAAACTTGATGCGAGAAATTTACAAGAATCTATAAAACGTAATTTTACACAAGTTTTCTTCTGCTCATTTTTAGTACTGTCAACATGTTTTATAAAGGAAATATTTTTCTTTAATATAGGAAGTATGTCTACACGTCCTTCGTACGCGGTGGCTATTTCTTTAATGATAAAATGCGAGTCATATCCCAATAAATTATGGAAAACTATGGGTATGCAGCGTGAATTTCTTTGTAATTCAAGTTACAATTCGAATGCGCGGGGCTTCTAAATCGCCCAATAAAGTGGTAATGATCGCGTGTGTCGTCAGGCGCGAACGGTTTTTCGCACACATGGTAGTGCGTGGTGCTGTCAAATTTTTGCCAATCGTCTCGCGTGAAATCTGCCATGGGAACAGATATGGGATAGATAAGATAGTATTTCCTTTATACACTAGATTTCGGAGTTTTTCGACGAACCACATAATACAATCGTTAGCGCGATGAAAACGATATTTCGACAGCGAATCGTCATACGAACAATGCGCGTAGTACCTGATGCTAAATACCTTGTGTTGCTGATACGTGTGCGTAGACTTATTCGGGTCTCTCTCCATCTTTTCCAATGCGTACTCCAAATCAGCGTAGATCACGAACGGGCGCTCCTTCCTGCAGTGATTGCTGAAGTTCAATCACTTGTTGTCCTCACTGGGCAGCCTAATCGCGCAGTCATTCAATTTTCTACAATCCTCAGTGTGGATCTCCAGCTTTGCGCTAGATCCAAAATAGTGCAGGCATCCGGAAAAATACATAAAAATTATTATTATTTATATAAAAAAATGTTGCTGAAAATATTTATAATCTTTTTTTTATTATTAAATGTATACATACCTATCACAAAAGTATTTCTTGCTCGTTTTTTTGCTGAGTTGCGAGCTCACGAGGCGGGACAGATCTTTAATCAAAACAAAATGCGTTGTCGTCCTGCATATCCTGCGTACAGCAAATTAACGTGCTTGTTCTTCTTTCATAATGGAAGAATTTTCTGTTGCTTCTCGATGTCATACACGTTGATTGAGATGTCGTTGAGATTTTCAAATTTTATTATTTGGTTCAACGTTGGAATCTGAATGCCTTGAAGATTCAATACAGTTGTATAATGCGGATATGAGGATTCCTGATTTGTGTAACTTCTAGCCAGATGTAGAACGGCTACTACTGATCACGCGGAGCACGTGTTTCCTATGGATTGCACGTTGATTACCGCTTTCTTTATCTTAATCTCTCGCGGTAACTCGATATAGCATCCAGCGTGCAATGGATTGTACTTTACGTTTACGGTTAAGTTCAGGATACGCGACAGCGTCTACCCGCTATCGCGCTCCTGAAATTCCTCCAACAATATCAGGATAGGCTCGATGACGCGTACCACTCTAAATTAGAGGAATGGAAGAATTCATAGTTTCTCGCACTGACACTTTTATTCGCGCGTTTATCACCCGCTATGAATTCGCTATTAAAAGCAGTTTATCTTGTTATCATGTTATCATGTCTTTGCATTACACTCTGCACATGTTCCAGCACTATTTCTCTCGCATCTGCAAGGAACTGGCGAGGCTCGATGTGCCTAGAGTTTATCACTACATTGGTCAATATACGGCTTTCAAACGCTGTTTTGATTTCACGCCATCGAAGTCCCGCGCTGTACTCGGCACCCACTTGCACAAAACGTCCGCGTACCGAATCCTTTAAACTTTCGAGTCGCGCGATACGAGCGATCAACGATTGTTTGATCCCAATCGATAATCGTGGACGTTTAACACGACTCTGTTCCTCCAGATTCGATGAAATTATCGCAACGCTGTTCCCATGCGATGTACTCTTCTCGCGTATTTAACTGAGCGGCTCATGCCACCAAATCACGCCCCGTTTGATCCATATTGTCACTCTGAACCTCGCTTGATTGCTGACAAAATGTGTCAAAAAAGAAAAAATCTTTTCATTTTATACCTTATGAAAATGAATCACCTTATGAAATACCTTATGAAAATGAATCATCATTCAAAATGATTCATTCCCACCATTCCTTCTTATTATCTTTTTTCTCAACTCCAAGTTAGTAGAAAAAAGCGCTTGACCATATATATTACATTAATAAAAATATTATTATAATTTGTTATTAAGTTATATCATATAAAAATCATAAATATCTATTTAATAAAATCGCGTGCGAAAAAAGAAAAGAGAACATAAGAGAGAATACAATGGGAGGAAAAGAGAGCGCGAATAATAGGGTCGCAACGAGCGCGACAGAGAGAACTGCATCTTACAAGGGTGGGAGAGAGAACATGGGTTAGAAAGAGAACGCAACGGTTGAGAGAGAGAGGAACAATCACCCCCCTCCCCCCTTTAACGGACCTCGACGCGCTTCCCACTCCCAGCGTCTGTGTGCTCTTTCCCCCCTCACATACACATACATACCGCGTACATGAATTAACGCATAGTGGTCCAGAATCCGCCTAATTATTCTATTGATGACTGCATCAATCGCTGGATATCTACTCATTTTTCGATAAATAACGTCCACATAACATGAGATAGGATGATGCGATTGCTTCGGGTGCCGCCAATCGCAATTTCTATATGAGGGATTGGCCACACGACGATCCCAATCTTCAAAAATTTGTAAACCGTCGATGTCAACGCTAATAGTCTTGTCAAAATGGTATGAGAAGACGCGCTGTAATGAAAAAGAACAAAAGAACA
This sequence comes from Acromyrmex charruanus, assembly GCA_017607545.1. Classification (NCBI taxonomy): domain Eukaryota; kingdom Metazoa; phylum Arthropoda; class Insecta; order Hymenoptera; family Formicidae; genus Acromyrmex; species Acromyrmex charruanus. The sequence continues at coordinate 107,886 of JAANIC010004923.1, forward strand.
AACACTATATAGAGAAAAAAATCTTCACAAACAAATATAATTGAAATACTTACTTGCTTGACCCATGTTGAACGTATGAATCCATAGCGCTGGAGATCACTGCAAAACGAATCTGAGCGACTGATGCAGTATCGACTCGTAAAAATCTCTGATACTATACAATCGCTATCTATCTCAATATAACCCATCACACAGCAACGAAAAGACAAGAAGTATTAATGCCAAGTAGCACATTACGGAAAGTTCCCGAGTTCCCGATTGCTAATTAAATGTGGGAGCGATTACGGTCAGCCATTTTACACAGACTGACTTTCCGCAAAAATCCTCGTGGATATTAATGTGACTATTTTTGGTCAATGACATCAAAAATGCAAATGTTAAATTTTATAACAAAAGATTTTTAGATATCCGGTGGTGACATTAATGTAATCTAACACCGCAAATCGCAGTGTCAACAAATTTGCAAGTTTCAATCCGTTAACTTTTGTTAGCGTAATATAAGAAATTTATTTCAATGACATTTAACATGTTTCGCAATGACAATGATTAATATAATATGATATAAATGCGACGTTGCCAAATAATAATAATACATATAATGTGATATAATTGAGATGCGACGTTGTCAAATAGTACAATATCTGTTAATATACAGCTGTTTGTAATTTAAGATTTTTTTTCAAGAATGACAATCATTAATGTAATTCAAGATTTTATATTTCAGCCAACACCGATACGGGGCTTATTGGGTCATCTCATAAGTATAACTGTATAAACTCAACTGCTTAAATGAAATTTGTTTTTATCAATGTTTTTATTCTGAATTAACGATTATACATATTTTACGTTTAATTATTATAAAGAATTAAAATTTTAGTTTTTCTGACTTTGTTAATTAAAGCATTTAATAACTCTTATGTACATGTCTTATAATATCAAAAATAATTTTTTGCCTCTCCTTTTTAATTTAAATTTATTACTTGCGACTTGTTTTATACCTTTCTTTTTATTATTTGCGACTCGATTTGTACTTTTCTTATTATTTTTATTTTTATTCCTGTCGTAATTTATTATTACATTTTGTACTTGCTAACAGAAACATGTTCGTCCTTATTCTACATACAATCCGGAGGAACACATTGTCAACTACAACTTTTGTATAATTTTTTTTTATTTTGGAGCGAGATTTATAGTAAAGATGTTTGTTGGAATGATATCATTCCAAGAAAAAGAACAATACCTCGGTCAAAAGTTTACACTTCAACTAAAAATCACGCGATCAAATGATATCATGAATAAACTTCAGCATTTATCAGTTACAATTAGATCATCAGTTACAATTAGATCATCACAATAAATATCAGCGATAAAATGTACAATGCCTCGAGTAAAATCGTATGTCTCAACCAAAAAGTATACGAGAAGACGTCGCGCTCGGAAGAATCTACCTCAGCATTTTTATCACTTGCAGCACTTCATGTACTATTGAAGCGCAATTAAACGTATATATATTGGGTATAGGAATACGTTTCCGCCCTTTTTAAATGAAAAAGATTTGTTTATTTAAACAAATCTATATAAGTGAATTTATTCAAAATATGCTCCTTCAGAAGCGACAACTTTCTCCCACCTTTCCGGTAATAAACGGATTCCTCGAATGAAAAAATCTGATTCTTTTGAAGCGATCCATTCATCAAGCCATTTTTTGATACCTTCATAAGAATTGAATCGTTCTCCAGAAAGGGCTGACTGCATGGATCGGAACAAATGGAAATCTGAAGGGGCAATGTCCGGTGAATACGGCGGGTGGAGCAGAATTTCCCACTTTACTCCTTCCAAGTATTTCTTGACCGGTTTTGCAACGTGTGGCCTAGCGTTGTCATGTAACAGAATCAGCTTGTTGTGCCTATTGTCCCATTCCGGTCGTTTTTCTTTCAAAGCTTGGTTTAAACGTATCAGTTGTAGCCTATAACGATCGCCAGTGATGGTTTCGGACAGTTTGAGCAGCTCATAATATATAATATCTCTTTGATCTCATCAGATGCACAACATAATCTTCGAAGCATGGATATTTCGTTTTGGCGTTGATGAACCTGGTTCACCTGGCATCACCCATGCCTTCAAGCGTTTAGGGTTATCGTAGTAGATCCATTTTTCATCGCCAGTTACGATACGATGTAGAAAACTCTTCCTTTGTTGTCATTGACGAAGCATCTCGCAGATGACCAAACGTCTTTCCATGTCTCTCTCTTTCAATTTGTATGGCACCCAATTTCCTTCTTTTTGCACCATTCCCATTGCGTGTAGACGTTTTCCAACAGTGGATCTATCAACATTTAACTCTTTTGCCAACCTATCGAGCGATAAACACGAATCTTCTTCGAGTAATGCTTGCAATTCTGTATCTTCAAATTTTTTCGGTGCACCTTCGCGTTCTTTGTCACGCACGTCAAAATCACCACTGTTGAATCGCCGAAACCATTCTTTACAACTAGTTTTCGATAGAGCATGCTCACCGTAAATATCTACGAGCAAACGATGCGTTTCCGCACTTTTCTTTAAAATAAAATAATGAAGTAAAACTTCCCGCAAATGTTGCTTTTTTGGAATAAATTCCGACATCTTCAACGCAAAAAAAGTTACCCTTTGTTACGCTTCGAATGAATGCCATCTATTGGGCTCAAAAGTTTGGATACACACCTTTCAAAAACATGTCTTGCCGTTCTATCAAACACACGAGCAATGCTACTAACGACATCTTTCTGCAATGGGAAACTTATTCCCATACCTAATATCTATTGAACAATCAGACCAATATTTAATAGATATCAGACTAATATTTAACAGCTATAAACAGCTATCGCACTGATATTTAACAGCTATAAATAGCTTTCAAACAGCTATCAGACCGTTATCAGTCTATTCAACTTCATCTACTATATATTTACTTAAATGTCTACTGGTTAGAGTAGCGGAAATAAAAACATATTAATGTGAGATACATTTTATTTAAAAATCTTACAATTCTTCCTGGCATCGCGACCACCAGTTAAATATTTTAAATACATTTTGTAAAGCATAATTCTTTGCATATTTTCCACATCGTACAGTACGCATTACAATCATTCAGATTAGTTAAAGATTCCATGTTTTCGTAAACTGCATTCAAGATCTCGATACATGCGTCCTCACTCATCGTCCAGAAGCAAGTTCTACTGCTACGTTCATTTCTCGTGTCCCTTGACGTACACGATAGCATCATCTTCAAATACAACCGCCGTGATCAGGCGTTTCACCTCACTGTACGGGACCATCCCGTCCTCCCATCACAATCCATGATGATAAGCACTCAACCAGGAAGCGCAAGACCTGTCGGAACTTGTCAAAAATTTCTACGAAACTCGTAAAAATGTAATGTGTGAGAACAGTCCCTACTTCTTGTTTCAGCTACTTCTTTGACGATAAATTTCTTGTTAACGACGAATCCTTGCAGATCCACAAACATTGGTATGACCATGACGAGCAATTCTTCAAGAATTTTTGTGCTTCATCCTGATTTTTCTCCCCCTTTAAAGTTTTAAATACTTGCTGATCTTGCAATTTATATATAATCTTGCGCACTACGTTGGACAACGGACAATACTCGATTACACGATCGTGTATGATGAGGCAATAGGCGGTAGAATTGATGGGCACATTCTCCTTGCAGTCAAATTCTATGTATACGTCCACAGTGGTGCTCTTGATTCGTTTTGTCGCGAGCACTCAATGACCGCAAAAGGTTTTCTCGATAAACGAGAGCACGTTGAGTAGCGTTTCGAAGCAGTTGATTCCATAATATACTTTACGAAAATGCGCGTACATATCAAACAGGATAGCGATCTTTTTTTCCCAAGATTCAAATTATTGTACGAATAAAATTCTGAATTTAAATAAAGTTTCATGTTGCTCAAATTAAAATCGTTGAACATTTTTACATGATATTCTTTTGGTCGGTCTGCAGAGCAAAGATAACGTATCGCGGTTTCTCAAGTCACCGTTTTGACAGCCCATGAATGTTTTTAGTATTTTTTAAAATTTGTCAGAAAAATTAAAGATACCCAGTTCAAAATATATGAAAGAAGATAATGAACGTTTGATATTCAATTCTTTATTTAAATGATGCAGTATTCCAATTGAATAATGTTAAGAGATGCAAGAATGTACACACACACACACACACACACACACACACACACACACACACACACACACACACACACACGCACACACACGCACGTAAT
>JAANIC010004923.1:112249-123071 GCA_017607545.1 Acromyrmex charruanus
TCTTTCTAATTATTATTAATTTACTTAATGAAAAAATTCAATCACGGACAAATTTATTTAATTGTGAATTATTTATATATAAATTGATATATAAATTCATATAAATTTAATATAAAATGATATGAAATGTATTTACAATAGTTACACAAAATATTTCACAAAAAATAAGATATTTTTAAAGAAATTACTCATTGATGTTACATGCTCGAAATAGCAAGTTAATCCCAGCAAACACAAATATAACTATTGTACTGTATAACATATATGTACGTAATGTACATTATCTATGTTATGTAGTAATTATATTCATGCTGGGATAAGTCATTAAAAGGTGAAAAATATATAATTTCCTTTGGAATATTCTCTTCTTCATTTATCTCTTAAGTGCAATAATAAATAATCAATAGGATCAATTTAATATTCAATTTAATATTCAATAATTATTTGCGAGATAATTAATAACAACAATTCTGCTTATCTATGTTTCACACAAATACTTGATCACGCAATTGATATAACATTTTGATGGGATCATTCCTAAAGCATGGTTAACGAAGATACATAAACAAAACTATCCTCTGAGAATCATTGTTTCATTTTTAAATAGCCCATTATATAATTTATCATTGTTTCTGCATAACATTATTATAGATTCTATACCAGAGACTCCTAGTTTTATAAAAAATAGCTTTGACTTAATTAATAAACTGAAGGATGTTAAACTGAATTCTAACCAGATTGAAACCAGATTCTATGTTGGTTTCCTTGGCTGTGGTATCTCTATTTACTAATATACCTACAGATTTGGCATCTGATAGTGTGGTTGTAAGGTGGGATGCTATATCCAGGAAGACTAAAATTGCTTTTGACGAATTTTTGATTGCCTTTCGGTTTTAAATTCTACGGTTTTTATCTTTAATAAAAAAATATACAAGCAAATATTTAGGACCCTCATGGGTTCACCTTTGTCACCTATTGTTGCAAATATGGTTATGCAGGACTTTGAAAAAATGGCTATCGGAATGCTGCCTTGTCGACTGTTATTTTATTATCGATACGTTGATGATCTTAGCTGCTCCGTCTGAGAGTGTTTGTGATATTTTGAATATTTTTAATTAGTTGCACACTAGATTGCAGTTCACCAGAGAGTGAGAGATTGGCTTTGATGGAAAAATAAGTTTTTTAGATACGATGTTGATTATTGAAGAACGGAATCTTATTTTTGATATGTACCATAAAGCAACCTTTTCCAGTAGATTTTTTAATTTCCATTCACACCATCCACTTTGTCATAAAAGAAGTATAATTTATGGAGTTGTGGATAAGATTTTTTGTTTGTGTCATCCGAAATTCCAACGAAATAATTTGATTGACGCTATTAAGATTTTTTTACAGAATGGATATCCGTTACGTTTTATTTTTTCGATTATTCATAATAGAATTAAATATCACATTAATAAGATTAATAATTTGAATAAGAATAAGGATGACACTGAGAGATTTTTTACGATTCCATATGTTAATATGATATCCGAAAGATTTATACCTATTGTTAACATGTTTAATTGTAAATTGGCTTTTACCATTCTTAAAACATTAAGAAGTTTCATAAAAAGAGGAAAGGATGATTTAGAACACATTCAGAATCAAAATGTGGTCTACAGAATATCTTGCGAGGATTGTGATGTCAGTTATGTTGGCCAAACTAAAAGACAATTAAAAACCAGATTACATGAACATGTTTCTGATATCAATATAAGTTCAAAATATCCATCAGTGATTTCCAACCATCGTATTGAGGAGAATCATAACTTTAAATGGAATAAAGTGGATATATTAGATGTAGAGCCTTCATATAATAAAAGATTGATATCTGAAATGGTATCCATTAAAAAAACAGAAACATTGAATAAATAGACAAAATGACACGGAGTCTTTGCCGGAATTGTATTCTGACATTATACATTCTCTTTCTCCTTCCTAATATCTTCTCTCCTTTTTTCCCCCCTATTTTGCCGTTTTTCGTTCTCGATAATGTTTTTCTGCTTGACATTTCGTTATTTGACATCGTGCAAGTCAGATGCTTGTTACCTTTGCAAATTTGCTTATAATAACTTATAAAATAAAAAGACTATTATATTGTACCACGAAATGAACTACAGTCTACATTTTTTTCTCGTTGTGTATTATTGGACTCTTAACATATTTACTAAGGTACATTATCATATTACTAATTTTTATGTAATTAATATTAAATCTTTTTGTTTACGGTTACTTTTCCAGAATTTTCTTATGACTTTGTTACTTCTGGATAAAAATGACTCGCAGCGTATTACACAGAAAGAAAAATTTTATAAATATTAAGGAATTGTAAGAATATTGTAAGACCATGTACAGACTTTTAATTTAGAACGATGTTTATATTATTGTAAGATTACATTGAAAATGACTCGATTGGAGTTGAAACGTTTGTTTATTTTAATTGTTTTGTATTAATTTTGCTTATTTAAATTAAAATTCGTTTATACGTTATTGGCTTTTTGTCCTTCTTATATACTACCTTTTGTTATAACATTTTAGTTCCACAGCCCTTATAGGCGTTTGCTATATCTCGATGGTGTGAAAAGCTGCATGAATAAATTATTACGTGTTAGCATAATCGGAAAATCTTACGAGTGACAGAATAAATCTAAGTAATATGATTTCGGGATTTCAAGCTGTAAGACTCGCGAATCAGCCGTTGTATACAATGATGTTCCGACTTGGAAAATTCCTGTGATTCGTGCAGTGTGATTCGACATCGAAAAGCTGAGGAGGATCTCATTCTCATTCGAGAATATTTGCGCTTTTCGAATAACTTATTTCGCAGATATCAAACTTTTTTCTACAATCACGCTTTCGCGCAGACTCGTGAAACGTTCATAGAGCGATTGCACCAGTGAATGTAGAAATATTGTTGTAACTGCAACATATGTATTACGTCCCAAATTAATTAAAAATGTTTAATAGCATCTGCTCACTCAGTAATTTATGTTTCTGTAAAAATTATATTATTAATAGAGAAGATATTATATTTAATATTTTTTAAGAAACTTGAAGTTAATTAATTATTCTAATAGAGTGACTGATCAAAAGTTCTCATAATTCTAGTTTTAGGTATGTATTAATATACGTATATGTCCTGCAAAAGACCTCATATCATCAGTTATGAGCATTTTATTGACAATATAATTTTTTACCTGATGCATTCGCTCATTGACGAATTTTCGTCACGAGAGATATCGATGCATCTACGTGTAACGAAAGTAAATCCCTTAATATGCGTATAACATATTAAAACATATTTATAATCAAATTTAATAAATAATATATATTAAAAAAAATATATATAATAATAATAAATTTAATAAGTAATATATATGCTTAAACAGAAATTTTAAGAGTTTTTATCACAGTAAAAATGATGACGAAAAATTTATATGTATTAGTAAGCTAAAATGTTATAATTATGTGTTTGTGTATACAGAAATTGAGATTAATAAAAATTTTAAGACTAATTTGNACAGAAATTGAGATTAATGAAAATTTTAAGACTAATTTGTAATTTAAATTTATCGATTAAAGTAGATTACTAATAATATATATTATTTTTTAAATATTTTATTTAATAATATACAATATATTATTAAATTTGATTATATATATGCTTAAACAAAAATTTTATGAACTCTTATTACAGTAATAATAATGATAATTAAATCATCAATGCTTTATATCAGAAGTAAAAGTATATTATTTCGGGCAAAAATATGTCTCGCCAAAAAGATTCCACGAAGAAGCTTCACCATTTTATTAGTTATAATTAAATCATCAGTTATAATTAAATCATCAGTTATAATTAGATCAGTTATAATTAGATCATCATAATCAATACCAGCAGCAAAAGTATAATGCTTCGGGTAAAGTGTATGTCTCAGTCAAAACTGTACGAGAAGACGTCGCACTCAAAAGATTCCACTTCAACATTCAAATTTTCATTAATCTCAATTTCTGCAGTCTATTAAAAATGTAATATAAAATATAGATTATATTCACTAATACCCGACCGATCTTAATTGTGAGAGAGTATAAACTTAAATGATGAAGAAATATAACCGATTCTGAATTCTACATTTTTAATAGACTGCTGCTAACTTACCATTATATATAATTTGTATTTGCCCTAATTTGTATTAATTTTATCTACCAATATTATTGAGGATGTACATACAACCATTTATATGATCTGACATCGAGCTATATCATTAACATGACTGGAATTTATTCATTTATTTATGCTGACTGCCCTTTCTCGCTATTAACCGATGAATTGGTTCGGAATCATAACTCTTCTCTACATCGTTTATTAATTATCAAGTTTGACTACATATGATATGGTTGCGCGATATACCATTCTTTGTAATACAAAGGTGAAATGATTTTTAGAAATTTGTTATATTATCTATAATATTGTAACTCGAACGTGAGATGATCCTCATAATATGTTAATATAATTAGATATTTGAGTATATTTATGTATTTTGTGGCTGATGAGGATGATTGAGTATAATCGAAACGTACCATTGAAACTTACGGTTGGAAAATTATAATTTATGATTAATAAATATTATTTAATACACCTAACTATAGCTTGTTTAATGTATTTAATGTATACAAGATTAAAATTTTCGAAAATTTTTAATATCAATAAAATATTTTTACAAATATCGTCTTGTTTTGGTCTCGTGCAAAATGATATTAGCTCCGCGAAATGGTATTAGCACGTAACAGCAGTACAAAGAGTTATCAATGTCATCTATCAACGAAGCATTAAGCAGACTCCGTTCGAGCTTCTAACCGGGGTACGGATGCGTGTCAAGGCAGACCATAAAATATAGCTGATCTTTTGAAAGACGAGGTCGTAGAATATTTCGATACGGATAGGAACGCTGTACGAGAACAGGCTCAAGTCTAAATCATGAAAGTTCAAAACGAGAATCGGAGGAGCTTTAACAAACAAGAAACTCATCTATATCATGTCGAAATGAAAAAGACAACTCGGAGCAGAACTCAAATTAAAACCGAAGTACCTAGGGCCCTATCGAATAACCAAGGTCAAGTCTAACAACAATTATAATGTCGTACGTAAAGGAGTTCAGAAAGATCACAAATAAAACTATTACTTATGCCAAATATCTTAAACGTTGGAGAGATTTCAAACTATTATTCGAGTCGGATGAAACCAAATCCGACTTTGAACTGACCGCGAATAAAGAACGCAAGCTTATCCGGAGAGACGCAGCTAATAGTGACACGATGGAGGAAGGAGATGGTGCGGAGAAAGAGGTGACGCAACGAGAACGACGAACGAAAAAAGGAGAAGCGCGGAGAGACGTTCAGAAAGATTGAGAAAGAAAAGGGTTTAACCTTATATATATTTAAATGAAATGGAGTTTTATATCGTTTATATCTGCTACAAGAAATGTGTCTCTTTTCTCCGAGTCATGCCTCTGGCCACGTCCTTTCCACGAATATACCAGGTATGTAAATATGAAACCGGAATTTTTTTATAGAAAATACACGTTTATTGCATGAAAATGATCAAAAATATTTTATTCGAAGTATTGCCCATCGCTAGCTATACATTTTTCCCACCTGTCTGACAATTTGTGGATGCCACGCCAAAAAAATTGTTGCTCTTTTGAGCCAAACCAGTCATCTAGCCATTTTCATACATCTTCGTAAGAAGTGAAGCGCTGCTGAGCAAATGCGTGTCCTATCGATGCAAATAAGTAATAATCAGACGGAGCCAAGTCTGGTGAGTAAGCCGCATGGAAAGTATTTCCCAATCAAACGCCTCAATCGTTTCCTTGACCAGTTTTGCTGTGTGTGATGGTGCATTATCATGAAGCAAAATCACTTTGTGTTGCCTTTTTTGATATTCCGGTCGTTTTTCACGCAAAACTTGATTCAAATTGATCATTTGTTGTCGGTAGCGTTCAATATTAATGGTTTCGCCAGGTTTTAGCAGCTCATAATAGATCACACCTTTCTGATCCCACCAAACACAGAGCATTGTCTTCCGTCCATAGCGATTTGGCCTTGCAGTCGATGTCGATGGTTCGCCTGGAGTTACCCATGATCTTTTACGCTTAGGATTCTCAAAATATATCCACTTTTCATCGCCAGTCACAATTCGATGGAGAAATGACTTTCTTTTGTACCTGGCGAGCAGCATTTCGCAAGTGGTTTTTCGGTTTTCCTGCTGTCTTTCATTCAGTTCATGTGGAACCCATTTTCCCATCTTCTGGATCTTTCCCATGGATTTCAAACGTATAGAGATGGCTTCTCGTGTCACATTCAATTGATCCGCGAGTTGTTGTTGAGTTTGAGCATCATCCTCATCCAACAATGCTTGCAATTCGCTGTCTTCAAACTTTTTCGGTGGTTTTCCACGTTCTTCGTTTCTCACGTCAAAATCGCCACTTTTGAATTTTTTAAACCACTCAAAGCACTGTGATTTACCAAGAGCATACTCACCGTAAGCTTCGACAAGCATTCGATGCGATTCTGCAGCAGTTTTCTTCAAATGGTAACAGAAAATCAATGCTGTCCGCGAATCGTAGTTTCCAGGCACAAAATTCGACATGTTCAACGCTATTACAAACTATACTGTTGTATGAAACTTGTATTGTTGTGAGTTGAAAATCTTTGTCAGATGTCAGAACAAGGAAATGGCGTCAATGACGCGGTCTGACGGCAATTACATTGACAACTATGGCCATCTATTGGTAAATTGCGGGTTCATATTTACATACCTAGTATTCGAATAGTTTTAAGTATAAATCAAAATTATGTAAAAGAGCATAAAAACCAATGTTCTTCCAAATTTAAACATTGAAGCTTTCGTTTATTTTTAATCAATATTGTGATATTTAATATCACCGACATTATTAAAGATCGACATCCTTACGGGAGTTTGCGTCCTTGTGAATATTAAAGTGATTAAGGGGATGCTGGAGCGAAGGCTGAAGTTAATCAAGGTCAATATTACAGGTTTTTATTATGTATAAGATGCTTACGCCCTCTGAGTTAATATGATCATGCAGGAAATTCGATCGATTAATTATCGTTATTTTTATTCCGTTTCCTACATTACCATCTTAGCAGGGACGTGTATTACGATCGGTTCCACAAATGTAAAATTTATTTTGGAAAATTTTAGAATTGAGAAAAAATAAACCGTAATTGAAGTTATCTTATATTTGTAGAATCGGACCTTAGGAATACAGTTGTATTATGTACACATGCAGTATAGATCGTGTTCCAATATATATATCACCAGTATTAAAAATCTGTAATATACATAAAGTACAGAGTTTTAACTTTAATAGCTATATCGATACGAAGCCGTAGTAGCACTTTTTCCTTACGTCCAATGTCATTTTAGGTAATAATAATATAATATCAATAAATGAATACGACATTGCACATACATAATGTAATTCTTTTTCATGAATATCCATATATATATATATATATAATGAGTATATCTGTACACATAAAATGAGAATTTATCAGAGAATTCGTAATTTGATTATCTTTTTAAGATGTCTGATCATCTGCGTTTGATTCTCGTTAGCTTTAATTTATGTTAGTTGGATGTATATTCTGATATTGAAAATATAAAAGCATATATCACTAATATCTGTATATTTGACCATAAAAAAACATATCTCTTTTTATTTTTTCAACGTAGAAAAAAAAAGATCAGTACACCTTTTTGTTACACGTAACAAAAAGAGATGAAGTAGCTACACACGTACGTGAATATGAATTAGAAATATATTTTATGTTTTGTAATGTGAGTACATCATAATGCACATCAAATATAATTCTAATATTCACTAATGTATCTATATTATATCTGCATGAAAACCTAAGTATGAGTAACTTCTATCTCTCTTTTATGGGCCTTCTACAATAAGCCATTAGTTACAAATCAGAAGTCAAAAGCTAAAAATTGATCAATCACAGTCAATTTTTCTGACTTCTTATTTATGGCTGATTTATGGCTTATAATTGTAAAAGGCCCATTAAACATAATAAAAAGAGATGGAATAGCTACATATGTATGTGCAATATATTTACTTACTGACAATACATGTTACATCCTAAGTTAAAATGGTATTGGAAATAAAGGAAAAAGTGCTATTACATTATACGTGTATACATGTATTTCAAATACACGATTACATCCGAAGATATATCTAAGTCACAGTCAGAATGTATTTAGTAAAAATATACTTATTGTAACTTGCTGTTAGTCAACGTACACATTGACCTATAAGTGTATACATTTGCTAAAACATTTTGCTTTGAATATGATATACTTATATACATTTCATAAACGTACAGCATCGTACGAAAATTATGCATGTGACTATTGACTGTGTAATGTATGTTATATATATGTATAATGTATATATTATATAGGGTGTCCAAAAAGACCCCGGATTTAGGAGCTGAACATAAAGGTGACTATAACTATAATCGTAAAGGAATGTGAATTATACTTGTATCGGCATGCATAGTACGCCAAAATATAATATGTTGACCTATGATTCACGTTCTCTTCTATGATTGAATTACGGCCATTCTTGTGCTATAAGGCCATTACATAACGTTTTTAGAAAAAACGTTTCAGACAAAAGTTATAAGAAGCTGTTTACTGATATTCAGTCTTTTTTTTTTCTTCATTAGTTTCTTTGTTTCCATCATGTCAAGCAATCAGCTTTTGATTCCATCATGACAATGCTATTCACATTTCTTTAATTGCAGACGAAAAATTCTACAAGTTAATTCCGTAATTGTATTTCACCAAATTTGAGAATCGAATGCCTCTGCCAGTAAATTAAAAATAGTCAGTCCATGATAAAGACCTCTGACATTTATCTATAACTAGTCAAAGCACGATTTATAGCTGTGGCATTTTGTTATAGCTAGCCAGCTCACGATTAACGCCTCTGACAGTAAATTAAAAATAGTCAGTCCACGATGAAGGTCTCTGACATTTATCTATAACTAGCCAAAGTACGATTAACGCCTCTGGCAGTAAATTAAAAATAGTCAGCCCACGATGAACGCCTCTGACATTGGATCTAATTAAACAAAGCGCAAATTATTGTTATAACTATCACTTGTATGATAAATAAAAGTGATATTTTTACGAATGACATAAAGATGCTAACCTTTTCCATGCTGGCTTTATAGGGTGCCTTCCAACAAGAAACACACATCACAATAAGCAATTTTGACCTTCTAAAGTGCCTTCCAACAAGAGACACAGTGTGACACGGTGCATCATTACAATTTTGTTCGCCAATACAAGAATGAGATACTGTATTGTACTGAGTCGCTTGTTAGAAAGCACCCATAACCTTCTCTTACCAAAGGCAGACAATATTCTGCTACTACATTTTTTTCTATTTTGTGGACACAAAACACTATATAAATATACACACACACACACACACACACACACACACACACATACATATATATGGTTGTGTGTAAAACACTACTACACTACACTGAATTGACAGTTCTGTTGCGCGGCAATGATACTGTGAACGCGGGTCATACTGGTTACAGCTGATTGACTCGCATAACGCCGTTATTTTCTGACACATACAGCGTTACGCAAAACGATATATGTACGCATATATATATATATATATATATATATATATATATATATATATACATACATACAAAAAATTTTTATTTTTCTCTAAGAAAAAAGATACATAATCGATATCATGGTCACATTATCTTCTCCTTAGCGACTAATTAAGAAAAGGCGTTCACCGTATCTAAATCTACGTTATTGTAAAAACTCTCTATTATCTTTGAAGATCTCTCTCTCTATTATTGATACGTCATTTAAGTGCATTCTCCAGGTTTATTTCACTAAAAAAAAAAATACAAATAGATGACCAGATATATGACGCGGTAAAGTAAAATTCTCTATTACATTCTGTGGCATAAAAATATTATCAGTAGCCCTTTGAAACTGAATGTATCATAAAAATAATAAAGTAATATTTTAAAAATACATTACATTCAGTAAAATGCATTAAGTTATTATGATGTTCAATCACCATTATTAAGAAAATACAATATTATGTAGAAAGGAAAATATTTTATTTTATTTTATTTTATTTTCATGACAATTTGCTGGAAGGTATGGTCGCAGCATACTGTTTCTTATACTGTGACGTTCTTGAGATGCACGTCCGCGCGTGAGCGGTTCGGCCGTCAAGCGTCAAGCGGTTGTGAAGGAAAAGTAGGCAGCACTTCAGAAATCGGCCCGAAATGCGCAACTAATTTCGAGCACATTGAAGTACACGTATATAATTTCTGTAATTTTATAAAAAGTATATTTGGAATAATAGATTTATTAATAATGTTATTTATTAAAAAAAAAATTATGAAAAGAGGAAAAAGCAAGATCGAACATAAGATCTTCAATATTCTGATCTTGCACCCAACACCCGAGACCACGCTGAGTTCTTGCGGGTCACCTCGACGAACACGGTACATATGGCGCACGGAAAGTCTTAAACTATTGTATATCTCATCAATGTTTATGTTTTGAAATCATTTTTGCATTTGCATTTTTGCTACGTTAATGAGAAAGATATATGATTAATATAATTTAATAAAAAGGAAATGAAAGAATTTTAATTCACAAACACGGTTGCCAGCTCTCCGTTTTTTT
>JAANIC010004923.1:124052-153733 GCA_017607545.1 Acromyrmex charruanus
GAGCGTCACAGTATAAGAAACATGCTGCTATCATACCTTCCAACATGAAAATTATCATGACAACATTTTAGCATGAAAATTATCATAAAAATATTTTCCTTCCTACATAATTGTTATTTTCTTAATAATAGTGATTGAACATCATATTAATAAGTATATACATTTTATTAAATATTATGTACTTTTAAAATATTTACTTTATTATTTTTATACATTACATTAATACATTCGGTTTTCTTTCAAAGAGCTACTGACCACGCTTATGTGCCACAAAATGTAATATCTTTTAATATAGAATACTGATGATATCAATTTAAGACTAATAAGAGTCGATACAGAACGAGATGCGTAATTTTAAACTTTAATGACTCAACTTTTTTTTTTGTTTTATGAGGGAGGAGAAAATCTTCACTTGCCCCCACCCGAGGGGAACCCCGAAGGGACACCCATCGGGGAGGGAAGACGCCCAGCGGCCCGAACCCCTGGGTGTGCCGGATTCAACCACCCCGTGATCGCGAAGGATAACCGGAGCGGCCGCCTACCGACTAAAAACTCCCCCCTTTTGCGTACCTTTTACTACTACCGCACAAACAAAAGGAGAGTACCCCGGAACCGCATACTTGCATAATCTTCAGGGTACCCCCCCAATCTACAGAGCTAATAGGCTCTCTACCGCCATACAAAATTACAATAATTACAACAAGCGCAGTGCAACACTGCCTTTCCGCAAGTGTACAATGTTGGGTGTCGACTCACACCAAACAAAAACCTTAACCTAAAAATTAAAACTTAATCGCTCGAACGCATTCATACATATACATAATTATCTATTTACATAAATACATATACAGCGCATACACAGACGTGCAAGCGACGATGAGCGACTACGGCTCCTCATCGGAGCTGTGCAGGTTCAGGGGAGAGACCAGCGCACCCACAGGTGGGTCATGCCCACGCTCGCGAGCACGCTCGTCCTCTTCCTTCCGCCGCACCACCACCTCACAAAATTCCGCAAAAACGGACCACGCTTCGGGAGAACGCACGATAACCCCCACCACCGCCCGGAAGGTCCTTTCGACCCCTATATACTCCAGCAACCCACTCCTCTGCTCCGCCCAGGCTGGACAGAACAAAAGAGTGTGGGCCGCCGTGTCTACCGCCGCTCTGCAAAAGAGGCAGATCGGTGAGTCCCGCCGTCCTATCCTAAATAGATAGGACTCAAAAACTCCGTGCCCCGTCAACACCTGAGTCACGGTAAGTGAGGGCACCATGCGCCCTCTCCACCCATGCCCCCAGGTCCTCCACGAAGGCGCTCCGCACAATTGCGCCGGGACCACTCGCAGGCAACTCCATGAGGCGCTCCTGCCATCTCGAGACAGAGCGACAACGCTCAATCTCGCTAATCATAAGGCTCACTCGAGGCGCAATGACCCCATCCCGTATTACGATTTCTCGCCGACGAAGGTAAGACCTCCTTAGCCTATTCGCCATTAAATCAAAAGGAACCATCCCCGAGAGTATTGCCGCCGCATCGTGGGAGATGGTTCGATACCCTCGAATGATCCTGAGGGCGAGCTGCCGCTGCAGCCTACGCACATCCCTCAGGATCACTCGGTCGCTAGCCACAGTCTGCGCCCAGATCGGCGCACCGTACAGGACGACCGACATCACCACTGTCGCATACAGCCGCCGCTGTCGCTCGCCAGGGCCGCCGATGTTGGCAGTCAGACGCGCCAAAGCCATCGCCATTCCCCAGGCCTTGGGCAGGAGAAGGCGGAAGTGGTCCCGGAAGGTCCACCGCGAATCCAGAGTCAAACCCAGGTATTTCACGGCGGACCCAATNTCGGCCCACAACTTGGCTTTGGAGCGAATGATCGCCTTCCTAAGATTACGTCTAGCCTCTCGTAAGGCTTCCCAAGGCTCTCGCAGGGACTCCCTAGAGGCTCTCCTCCTCGCACACGCACGTGTGAGGCGTCGTCTACACAAATTGCAAATACGACGCAGATCCGCGATTTCTTGGTTCCACCAATAGGTGGTGGATCTCCTAAGCAGCCCCCTCCTGGGCATGGAAACGTCCGAGATGTCACGGAGTATTCGGTCCATCCCTTTAGCTTCCAAGACAGCGTCATTCGGAATGCCGCTCCAGGCCAAAAAAATCGCCGCAGCCTCCATGAGGTCCAGATCGACCTTCCCGGAAACCCACCTGGGAAAGACCTTAAGGGCAGTTCTTCCGGTAGCAGGCTCAGCCAAAGAAGCACTCACTTCGAACATAATGTATCTGTGATCCGAGAGCTACTCCACCTCCGATCCAACGCGCCAAGAAGTGATCCTCCTGGACACAGAGGACGACGTAAGGTCGACGCATGACACACCGCGCAGATGCACGCATGTCGGCTCCGAAATCACATTCAGAACTTGCAGTTCTAGGAGACCCAGCCAGTCCATTAAAAGTTTCCCCCTTCTATTTGGCTGTCCGGGATCCCAAGCGGGCGCGCGCGCATTAAAATCACCCAGTATAATAATCAGGCGTCCACTCGCTTCCCGCACTCTCACTTCCAACTCGCGTAAATCGCGCAGGAATTCCGCGTCACTGAGACTGGGAGGAAAGTAGCATGACACTACGATCATATCCCCCCAGTCCACCGCCGCGAACCGCGTACCTCTCCAGCGGGGAGAGCACGGCACCCTCGAGCGACTCCACTGCCAAGTGACAGCGGCCGAGGGAGGAGTGTCCGTGGAGGCCAACCATCGATCGTCGATTCGGTTCCGATATCGCGACTAGTCCCAGTTCAAACTCCTCGCAGATCCTAGCGATTAGGTCCTGCGAGGGTCTCGACCGATTAACATTAATCTGGGNCCCAATGGTGGACGATCCGTCGGGAAAAGAGTTCCGACTATATCTCCTACGGTCTCAGGTGGAAGCACCTCCATGATCGATGCGTCGCCCGCACGTAGTTTCTTGAGTACGACCTGATAGGACATCCCCCAAGGGTCCCGGTCAAGGTCGCTCACCAACTCGGCCCACAACTTGGCTTTGGAGCGAATGANAGCACGCATTCCGGCGCACCGGCGCGATGTCCCGCCGCAAGTCCCCTGGACGCACAAACAGGACAACGCGGGGGCAGCCGGCAGCCAGCGGCCCTATGCCCGTCGTTTCCACCACATTGGAAACACCAGGCGGAGCGATCCACCGCGCACTGGCAGTTCGCCCTGGTGTGACCCACCGCGAAGCATCGGAAGCATTGGAGTCTCCTCTTCGCCAAGGGCACTACACCAGCAGAGGACCAGCCAAGTCTGATACGTCCGATCCTCAGCAATTTATTGGCACACGCGAGAGGACACTGCACCCACACCATGTTAAGCCCCCCACGACTTGGCCTAAAGGGACCAGTCCTAATATCCGTGGTAGAGACTTCTCCAACGGTAGCCACAGTCTTCACCACCTCCTCCTCGGAGACCGACTGATCGACATCGACCAACTTTATCTCCGCANTACTCCACCTCCGATCCAACGCGCCAAGAAGTGATCCTCCTGGACACAGAGGACGACGTAAGGTCGACGCATGACACACCGCGCAGATGCACGCATGTCGGCTCCGAAATCACATTCAGAACTTGCAGTTCTAGGNTGTGCCTTGGCTCCCGCCTCCTCGCCTCCGGGAATCTCAATAAGGAGACCCCCCGCCTGAGCCCTCCGAATCCTCGTGTTATTCAGTTATATTCAGGCTATATTCAGCTATATCCTCGAGGGAAATCTTTCCTCTCGCCAACCTTACCACTTCCGCGTACGACGGCACAGAATTGTCCTCCGTCTCCGCGCACTTAACTAAAACCGCCGCAGTCTTGGGAGCACGAAAACGAGACTCCCTCGCGGCAGGGCGACGCGGTATCCCCTTCGAGTCCTGTGTAGTAGGGCGAGATATTTCCGCGCCCTTCCCACTCCTGGACACGCCACCCGCAACAGCGGCATATGAAGCGCGAGTGGTTTTCGCTACACCACCGGCAGCCACGCGACGCGTACCACCAACCCCAGTCGAAGGGGGAGGCATAACGCTTGAGTCCGCTGACTTACCAGCTTTCCCGACAAAAGCGTCTTTCTTCCCTTTCTTTTTCTTCCTTTTGCGCGCACGCTTGGAGCCCACTACTGTCCATGGCTCACCATTCGCGAGGTACGTCGGCGAAGGCGGCGTAGGCTCCGCACACAGAGCTCCCGTAGGCCTCACTTCACCCACACCACGCACATTCCCCCTGTCCACACGCGAGTCCCTACGAACATCCAGAGCGATTCGCGACGAGTCCGTTCGGCCCACCCTGTCAGCCTTATACAGCCGGGGAGGCATATCCTCTAGTCTCTTACGGACTCCACCAAGAGATGGCCTATAAGCAGGAGGCAGATCTCCAGTCCCGCGTATCTCTCTATCCACGACAGAATCCCGTCGCCGCAGGGAGCGTCTCCCGCGATCTCGAGAGCGACGCGACACAGGGGAATCGTGTATAGGGACAGTCCCCTCCGAGGAGGGAGAACGATCCCTACCACGATCCCCATCCCTCAACGACTGCACCGTTATCCTGAGGGACTCAACCTGGTCTCTCAAGGAGATCTTTTCCCGGCGCAGAATATCCATTTCGCGGCGAAGTTTAATCACCTCCCTCTCCAGGGCGAGGTTATTAGCTCTAACCTCGTCTGACGGCCCCGAGCACTTGATAATGTCAGATACAAGGCGCTGCACCGCAATCTTTACCACGTTGACAGCTACCTTTATTTGCCTACGGAGAGCACCATTCATGGTCAAGGTCCTCCTCTCGGCCTCACCAGCGATGTCCAGGACACGTAGCGTCTCCGCAACCACCGACTTCGGCGACATTTGCGGAAAAAGGCCCGTAACCTCCTCGACAGCGGTCTTCTGACTTGAGGAGAGCCTGTCGTCCAGATTGCACTCGACCAGACCCTTCCTCTTCTTCAGACCATGGGCTCCCTTCTTCGAGACTCTGAAGAAATCCTCTCTGTCCCATTCATCATCCGCTAGATCCAGCCGCTTCGACGATATTTTCGTCAGAGCGTGAGAGCCAGGGGCATTACTGCCCTTCGGCTTGCGTCCCCTCTTCTTACCCTTATACGGGACTTGCTCAAAGGACGAAGAGAGATCCCCAACATCCTCCACCGGGGTAGATCCGAGCGAGACGCTGTCACTCCGCGAACCCGCGCGTTCTACGACCATTCCCTCGTTACTATATGCCGGCAGAGTAAGGTCCACCACACCCATGTCCTTGTTCGGACCAAAGCTGCCAGGAGCCGACGTGCCAGCCGACCCACTATCGGCGACAGGGGAGTTGACTATTTCGCTCGCCACTACCCTTATCCTCATTTCTTTCGGATATTTTTTTATGCTTACGATCTTCGGGCCCCTCCTGGGACGCAGGACTCTATCCGAAGAGGCAGACCCAGAGGTCTTCGGCCGAAGCGCCCGCAACAGCGTCAGTCTCCGTGCGGTCCAGACACAGCCGCAGCTCCTTTCTCCTCTGCGGCAACGGAGACAGCGAGGCAGCACCGGGCTCCGCCCGTTCCTTAAATCCAGGGGGTGCGGGTTCCTCCACACCCAGAACCTCCTCCACAGTTTCCATCCGGACCGTAGCAGATTCAACTACAGGGCCCGTCGGCAACCCTGCAGTCAGCCCATCGCATGATGACGACATGCCGGGAGCAGGGACAACACCCCCGGTCAGCCGGTCCTGGGTTCCGAATCCCAGGCGGTTATTATCATTTCCGGTGTCCATGTCATTATGTGTTAGTTGCCGGCGTAATAGTACAGCCGAGGAGCACGCCGACCAACTCCCCGGTTCGTCTTCAATCTTCTTCGGCGTCAAGATGATAGCCGCCACATCGATGTAGGGAAAAAGATACAGCAAAACTTCCTACTGGAGGGAAGCTCACCCACACATCGATGGAGGAGTGCCAATAATCCTGCCACAGTCCGCGCACAACACACCGCGCCGCGCGCGAGACCATCGGACCGACGACACTCCCGTAGCAAAAGGCGCAGATTTAGAGTCGCCCCTCACTTGCTGGGATAGATCCCAGTTCCCCCTCACTTGGCCGCTGTTGGGTGGTTCACCCACCACCCATTCATCCCATGGCCGCGCACCTCTACCACGAGACAGAGGGACCTTTTATAGAGGGCTCACCTCATCGTCCGAGAAGTCGGGTGCAATCTCGGACGCTCGGTCTCTTCCAGTGGTGCAAGGGAAGAGATTACGAGAGCTCAGGCACCGCGGGTTCGCTAAACCCGTAGTGGAATCATATCAAGATGCGTCCGGGTATGCCGGATCGCATCAGAGATGATCCCACCTCCTGCGGGATGGAATGACTCAACTTCAATAACTCCGTGATATCTTCTTTATTCAACATGTAAATAAAGAAGGCATGTTGAATAAAGAAGACATCACAGAAGACTAAGGAAAGTAAAGGATTGATAATTTGCTGGAAGGTACGGAGCATATTTCTTAGTGCAACGCTCCTGAGATACACATCCGCGCGCGATCCGGTGCAGCTCAGCCGTCGAGCATTGAGCGGCGGCGGCGGGGGAAAAGAAGGCGATGCTTCAAAAGTCGACCCAAAATTTAACATGTACTTCCAATAACTATAGGAAGAATACCGAATCACTTTAATAGATAAATAAAAAATTATTTGTATAGTGGCATATATAAAGGCACATATAAAGGCCTTTGGTTAATTATAAAATTATATTGACATCATCCTTATAATTATATTAATCATCGCACTTTTGCGATTTGATTGATTATCAGAATTTTCATTTGGATGATAATTATAAAAAAAACATTTCACAGAAAGTACTGATCGACGTAACATTATTACAGAAACATGATTTTTTTTGGATTTTTTCTAAAGGTAAATTAAAACTTTTAGAAATACACATATAATTTCAATAATTAAATAAAAATATATTTAGCCTATAATATATGTTTGTTAACAATGTCACTTATTTAAAAAAAAAATTATGAAAAAAGAAAAAAGGAATTGATCATGAGATCTCTAACATTCAGATCTCGCATCTTACGCGTGAAACCACGCCGAGGTCTTGTAAATTATTTCTATGAACGTGGTATATAACGCTCATGGAAAATCATGGAAATATCAATATCTCGTAAATTATATTTTGAAATTATTTTTGCTATTATACATAAATTGGAGGGATATAGGATTAGCATAATTTATTAATATGTTATCTATAATGTTCCTTCTCCTCTTAATTATACACAATGAGCGGCCGAAATTTTCCAGAAAGCATTTTCGGTCGCTAGAAACAAGCGATCATATAGAGAGAGGGAGGGAGGGAGGGAGGGAGAGAGAGAGAGAGAGAGAGAGACTCTGAAGGATAGACTCGCTGTTTCGTTCGATAAGCCCAGCTCGGCGTGCGGAGTCTCACCGATTACAATCGGATTATTTCTATCCTTTTTTGTTTTTGCTCTATCTCACTCTGTCGTACTTCTGTTTCAATAATTCGTTCTGCAATTCAAGAATATGATTTCTCTCGATTCTGGCATCATCGCCGATGCAACAAGGACGCATGATTCCTTTTCTAAACAATGATCCTGATATATATTTCTATATATACAAAAATATATTATTATTATAGCATTTCCAACCGATAATATATTGCTGATTTATACAATGATTCAATCCATTTCTGTAATTAAATAGCGGTACTTCGCTTGTGCGCGATAAGAGGAATGGCGCTTCTTACTAAGTCGACATTTCGACATCCGAGTCGAATCAAAAATGTGCTATATACAATAATTTCAGACCTTGCACGTTTAAAATAAGTAGCTGGCGATTTACAGAAAACCTCAGAGAACAATACTATGTTTGCAAAAACGAGTTGTGAGCTTTAATATAAAAGCAATGAGTATTCGAAAATTCCATTTGTATGCTACGTCTGCTACGAGATCGCCGCTTGTCGTTCCGACATACGAGCAGAATGGAAGCTCAACCGAAACACACATCGCGTTCCGAATCTTGATATATGCATGTGTAAATAATTCAGTAAATAAAGTTTAGACATGTGTTGTATATATGTACACACACACGCGCGCACGCGCGCGCGTGCACGCATACATATGCACATGTGTGTGTGTGTATGCTATTACACACACACACACACACACACACACACACACACACACACCACCACCACCACACCACACACACACACACACACACACACACACACAATTTACATATACGTGTGTGTGTGTTTGTGTGTGTGTGTGTGTGTGTTATTTTATATATATGCATCAATAATTTATTAAATAAAATGTATGTAAAAGACAGAACAGTGTAATTAAAATAATTATCTTCATTTGTATTCATATGTAAATAATATAGTATGTTTCTTGTTTAGGAAGGAATTATTTCAACAAAATTGAAATAACTAATATCATATTTATTTTATTATTATTTTTCCTCTCAAAAGAAAAAACTTTGACCAAGGCACATTTATTGATATGGGCCTGAGTAGGTCGATAATTCAGATCATTTCTATGGTTTAGCGACGCACTTTTCATGACAGCGCCGCTGTCGGAATATCGCGGAACTAAAATACTGCTTAGTTTCATGGCTTCATGTCAATTTCACTCGTAATATACAAACGAAATTTTCGGATACACCTCTCTCTTATACTAAAACTCCTATCGCGTTTCTAAAAGCATAGGATTGTTCGTTTAGGTTTTTCGCCAGCTACTTTTTATGAACGTGCAAGATCTGAAACTCTTATATGCAACACATATTGTGATGTGTTGACTACAGAAGCCGATAACAACACTGTAAGTCTTTAATTTTCTTTCGTTTTTCGTATTCAAATGTAGCTGGCGAATTACGTTGTTGTCGATATTTTAATTATGGAGAAGGATTTTTCAATCCATAAACACAGTTACGAGAAAGGTGTTTTTAATATTTAATGATAAAACAGGACACTCCAGCATCCCCTTAAGAATGAAAAACTGATAACATTGTACTAATTTTATGATTTATTAGTTTAGTAGACGTATTTATGCATTTAGAACTCGATAATACTTGATTTTTCTTTAAAATTCTTTATAATTTTAGTGTTATTGTCAAAGTTTGATTATCAACAGAGATGATAACTACAGAGAAAAAATTGTAATTTTTCTGCAACATATAAATATTATAGCTTTACAAGTATGCATATTTATTTATGGAATAAAACATTTATGTAATAAAAAATCACGAATTTAATAATATATGAGCCAAATATTTATGTTAATAATAGCAAATTTATGTCAATTGTCGATAATGCTAGCGTTCTTTAATTACCTCCGGGCCCTTTTCATACCGCCGAAAATTTGTCCAGGGTTAACAATCTTTAATAGTATCTCGTCAGTGTTATAGATTATAATATTTAAGTACTACAATACACATATTCCGAGTGCGCGCGTATACAGGCCCGTGCATGCACATTCAAAGTACACAAATTGTAGAAGCGAGAAGTCGATTTTCTATCTCACTATGTTGTCACACCCCCCTCCCCCTTTCAAAAAAAGGTTCCGTTAACAATGTAGGAGTATTACATATATGTTCATTAAGATACTTCATTATCACGAAACACATAATTAAAAATGACACTCATTTGATTGGGAAGGAATAAATATCTTAGACATTGAAGATAATTATAATAAATGAATAATATCAGAAATACTCCACAATAATTGAACAAACAATGGGCATCAATTTCAAAAAAGATACGGAATGTCTCGATAAGTCATTTATTATTTATTAAATTCCATTTTTAACAACAATTAAATGTCACGACCTAAACATTTTCGGTCTGTTCCCCGTGTTAGATATTTATTTAAATTTGTACGTTGATATTGGAACAATTATGGAGAAGTCCATGTCCCAAACATAAATTAAAAATTAGTTGGATTATTCAAACCACATATTTTAAAAATTAACTCAATATTCTTTATAAAGGTATATAAGAATTCATTAAATATTTTTCATCGCACTGAATATTTTTTCTATCTTCATGCATCCAATACATTTTAATATTTGATTCCGATTACCAGTATTACCACTAACGTGTACTCCCCAATTAGATCTAAATTAATTGTTATTTAATAGATAACGAGAAGACCATAAAAATTTGGAAACAGGACGTTAAAAAAAAATTAAAAATACATAGTATGTAAAATACTAAACACAACATTGCACAAAGTATCAATCAAATAGACGAATAGGTTAACAAATTTAAATTTAAATGCAATTGTTAATTAATTTAACGGTAAATATCTGTTTTAGATAACACCTCACCGATTTCAATGTCCTTTAGGTATGTTGTAGGAAAGAGTGTCCTGAGTAATTTCCCATAAAAATTAAGTGGAGGACGGTAT
Organism: Acromyrmex charruanus; assembly: GCA_017607545.1. Classification (NCBI taxonomy): domain Eukaryota; kingdom Metazoa; phylum Arthropoda; class Insecta; order Hymenoptera; family Formicidae; genus Acromyrmex; species Acromyrmex charruanus. The sequence goes on from JAANIC010004923.1 coordinate 134,481, forward strand.
TAGTTTAGGAGATATAGTAAATAAAAGTTCTATAATATATAGAGCACAACATTAGCATATGGGACTCTCATCCCACCTCCTCCTCTGTTTAAAGGCGCACGACTTCTATGCGAAGCGACTCCCCCCTCTCCCTCCCCCCCTGCTTGGGAGTGTATAACTTCCACGCAAAGCGATTCCCATTCTCACCTCCCCCCCTCGCCAAGGGGCGCACTACTTTCCGAGATTGATCATATTTTTTTGGACAGTAGTAGTGCGCCCCCGCAGGGGGGAGGTGGAGTGGGAATCACTTCACATGAAAGTCGGGCGCCCCGAAATAGGGAAGGGGGAGGGTAAAAGTCGTTTTACGTGAAAAGTCGTATGCTATGATTTTATTATGGAATTTTAATTTGTTATATCTTCTAAGCTAATGCCGTCCCCCACTTAATTCTTGAGGGGATCACTCAGAACACTCTCCTCTACAACATATTATATCTAAAAGACATTTAAATCGGTGTCACCTAAAACTAATATTTACCAATTTAACTATAGTTGAAAAAGGATTTTCTTCTTCTTACCTTAGGCCTCTGGCCTGTGTTACACCTTTTTCATAAACTTATGCGCACATTCATTATTTAATTAACACGAGCATATGGGACCTACAGTTTTAATGCCGATTCCGAACGGTAGATTTTTCAAGAAATATTTCTGTGAACAAGGATGTCGGGAAGTTGTCGGCCTTTTTCGAAAGAAGACACGAGCATAAATATTTTTACTGGGATCGAATCCGGGATCTTTAGCATGATAGACCAGTGCGCCGTTTGTCATGCCACGCTCGCGCTTTATCTCTAAGAAGGACATATGATGTCGAAACGTATATTTATATGAATTTTATTATAGAGACATTATACAATTAAATATATCTATTTCTAAATTGTCGATTACTAATTTGGCTCGATTATTGACCGTGAATAATATGGTTTATTTAAACAACTTTTTACTTCTGACAATATTTTATTTTATTTGGACGCTTATTATATCTAGAATATGTTATTTCTACATTTGAAGAGGATATAATAATGATGTTAAAACGTCTGTAATTTATATTCATAATTTATAATATATGATTTATATTATACGACAGTTATTTTATATATGACAGTTATTTTTACAAAAAAACATGCTGTATTGGCTCATAATGGCAATTTTTCCTTAATTTATTTGTTAAATATTGAAGTTTTTGAATAATACATTATTATTGTAATATAGTTTAATTTGCATTGCATAATACATGCGAATATACACGTATTTCTTATTATATTATATTATCAACTCTTGTGGATATACTGAAATCAAACTACGGAAGGTGATTTATTATTAAAAACGTTTAATAAATTTAGGATTGGCTCATCATCGATTATTAGTTTATAAAAATTAGCAATTCGCTATCTAACTTTTCTTTTTCCTACTATTTACAATATAACGGTAAAATGTTATACATCAAAATAAATTGCACAATTACGCTTTTTTTTTTACTTTCATGAAGATTAGCTTCAAAGATACCAGAAGGTTTGCGGGTTGTTGTCGTATTTTCATCTATTGCTAATGCCAACTTTTCATGAACTTTGCCGTTTGTTTCATCAGGACGAGGAGCCCATTGATACTGTGTTGTTCCTTCGGAAAATTCTCTTTATATAGACGCTGTAGAGAGGAGTGAGGGACAGCATTTAAGATGGTGATGGCTTTCGACCTAATTCGCAGAATTTCGCACGAATTCGGAGAATTCGTTAATGTGAGGGTAGCAGGACCGCTAGGCGCATGCGATAATTTTCGAGACTTCGATCCTTGTCACTTAAACAGATTTGAAGATTATGACGAAGCGCAATCGAGAACATTCGAGACATGTTCAAATTGTACAACGATATAATCTGTCGACGATAATTACGGCCGTCTACAATAAAATAAATTTTTGAATCTTAAAGAGTGAAGTTATTTAATCGCCATACAGAGTTTCCTGCGACGAGAAAAGTAGGTACATTAGGGGGATTCTAACACAGGTCCTCTGAGGGAAGCACGAGGCGGGGGATACTCGTAGGCGAGGGAAAGCAAAGTGCGGGGAGTACTCGTAGGCAAAGAGAAAGCCTAAAAAATAATAATAAATTATATAAAATAAATTTTACCTCCTCCTCGTCTCGTCTTTCTCCTTCTCCTCCTCTTCCTCCTCCTCCTTCTCTTCGCTTCACTTATTCCTCATCCTCTTCTTCCTTCTCCTCCCCGAAGATACGAAGAAACCTCGTCATACAAGTAGAAGAATTCTATCATGAATGCGACGCATCAACATTGTTGAGATGTACGGACTGATCGACGTCCATATACATGGATCACCAACAACATCTTCTTCCTCCTCTTCCTCTTCCTCCTCTCAATCATCGATGATGATAATAGAATCCTTGTTCTCCTTCTTGCCTAGAATGACGTCCTCTTTGACGGAGACGTTCTCCTCCCCCTCAATCAATTTGATTTTTTTACATGGAGTGGTTTTTCCATGTCTTTTTTTTTCTTAGTCACACACAAATTATTACGTAAGCCGCTTAATGGCGGAATATTTTTTTGCAGTTTATAAATTTTAAAAATCGCTCAAAATATACTACAATATACTGCTCTTTATAAGTATTATATTTATGCACGCAGACAAGACTACGCGCAACGACACTACTGTGGCTATTTTTTACGCGAGACCGCAAGTTGCGAGGGATTGAGATAATTAGATTTCAATAACGAACCGATCAGATTCTACATACTCTCAATCAATAGCGTCCACTCAAATTGTGTTATACTGGTGTCCCGCAGACAAGATTTGGCAAAGACACCGAGAAGCATTCTTTGCCATAGTAATGTTGCCTAGGATACGTTTTACTTTTGCGCTGCACAGGAAATACTTATGGAAGAAATGAAACATTTAAGATCATAAATGTTTGCAGCTTATAGAATTATAGAACTCTAGACATTACAAAAAAATGCATAGGTAACAAGGGCTCACATGTTAGAAAAAGAAAGAGCGCTTGTTTTTCCTTTTTTCAGTTTTTATAATACGTTGTGTTTTTCTTTCCTTTTTTTTTACTAGCATGTTGAGGCAAAGGATATGATGGGTAATAAAATAAAATACGTGTATAAAATATAGTGATGCGAACGAATTTTTTTTATTTACATTTTATTATAATACATTGATTTTTCGTATGTATTAAAGAACTAAAGTTAATAGCTCACAATCGACGAGCTGATGTCCATTGAAGATGTCGCTATCGCGTATAGCGTTCTTGGACGTGATATTGGAAAATCGCGTATATTTGACATCGACCGTATCGACGAGTCGGACTAATCATTCGAACGTTATATCGATACACCCGTCAACTCAAATATACGACGTAGCATCAACTCAAATATACGACGTAGCGTTGTTTCGGTCATCATCATGCGTACGGACGAAGAATCGTATAGTATCGTTCAGCGTGCAAATTCTGACTATTAGCGGTCCGACGCTTGTGAAATTGTCCTTGTACTTGTTTCGAAGCATCTTGTAAATATTTCATCGCTGTAGAGGCTCTTCCACGTTTCGAGAGACAGCGACAGTTCATGTCCGTGATGATCTCCCAGGGCGATTTCCACGTAACTCGGCGGACCAACATTGATTCCAATTTCCAAAAATTTGTAACCCGTATTCGTCAAGTCGTAACGTCTGCTTAGTAAGCGCACCGCACGATGCTCCGTGCTGTGTACATACATAATGTCAAAAAACGTTATTTATTGTATAGAAATTGGAACTTACACGTTATATTTCTTCTTCGCGTTGTACGATGCACTCTCTTTGATGATGTACATTTTTTTTCAACCGTTCGTATAAGCGGGCATAGCAAGACTGATTGATCGCGTAAAATGTGGCGTATATGGTAATTCTAAAATCGAAGAGAGGGCCGTCCTTCTCTTTTCAAGAATTTCAAACGTTTCGCAACATGTTTTATCGCGTCTTTTTACGTATTTTATTTGTCACGAATTTATTTATGTTTGTACATACATACATACATTCATACATACGTTTATACATACATACATACGTTTATACGTACATACATACGTACATATATAGTATACATACAACATACATACATACATACTATATTACAAAGAAAAGAAAAAAAAAATACGTAATAAATACGTTTACGTACTTTTATTTAAAAAAAAATCTTTTGCAATCACGAGTTATATATTTATTTCCAATACATTTTGTAATGCACAATTCTTAACATGTCCGTATTGCATAGTATTACTAACATCTAAATTAGATAAAAATTTCATGCTTAGTAAACTGCACCCAAGGTCTCGACGTACATGCGTTCGCTCATCGTCCAGAAGCAAGTTCCACAGTTACGTTCGTTTCTCGCGTTCCTTGACGTATATAATAGGATTATCTTCAAATACAACCGCTGTAATCAGGCGTTTAGCCTCGGGATCCTCCCATCGCAATCCGTGGTGATAAGCAATTAACCAGGAAGCGTAAGACCTGTCGGATCTTATCAAAAATTTTCATGGCACAGGACTCGTAAAAATGTAATGCGAGAATGGTCATCTGTTTCAGCACCACCTTCACGATAAATTTCTTGTTAACGAATCATGTTAATGAATCCCCCTTGCAGATCCACAAACATCGGTATCGTCATGACGAGCAATTTTTCGAGACTGCGTCTCACTCGTTTTTTCTCTCTATTTAAAATTCTAAATGTTGACGTCGCAATTTACATGATCTTGCGCACTACGTTGGTCAACGGATTATACTGAGCCGCACAATCGTGTATGATGAGACAATAGGCTGTTGTATTTGTGGACACATTCTTTTTGCAGTCAAATTCTATGCGTACACAGTGGCATTTTTGACGGATTCATTTTGTCGCGAACAATCAATGACCACAAAAGGCCCTTTCTTAGTAAATGAGAGCACGTTGAGTAGTGTTTCGAAGCAATCGATTCCATAATATGCTCTACGAAAACGTGCGTACATATCAAATAGGATGACGTATCTCTTTTTGCCAAAATCCAAATTATATCATCGTACGGATAAAATGCTGAATTTAGATAAAATTTCACGTTACTTAAATTACAATTGTCGAATACGCTAATATCTCGTGATATGATATTCTTTTGACCGGTCTGAGCAAAGATAACGTTTCGCGGCTTCTTAAGCTCAGCCGCCGTTTTAACGGCCCATGAATGCTTGTTCGTATTCTGTAATAGAGGGTACTCGTACAAATCCCACGAGCGAAAACTCATGCTCAGATAATAATGGCCGCTTTCCGATGCTCGTAGCATTGATAATTTATTGATCTCGTTTAACGCAACATGATCCGTCAGTGTACTTTAAATAATTCAACCTTAGACTCCGTCACAAGATATCCTACCAAGCAGTTGTAATCGTTGCGTGCTCGTATCGAAATCAATTCGTGACGAGCGTTGACGATCAGGCGTTTGTAATCTTCACAAAAGCCCAACAGCATGCTGAGCGACATGCAAAAATTAAGGTGTCCTTCCTCCGTGTCGGACCCTGAGTTCCATCCAGCATTCAGCGCAATCAAAGCTATGTCATCGACATGTAATTCTTGAATGCTAGTTATGCCCACATTTCTGTTACGGTCAATCTCCACATCGTTGAGTTTATAACGAATTTTACCAAACGCCACGCAATTATTTATAAGCGTCGTTGGCAATTGATCGTTTTACTTTTTCACCGTCAATCTTCCTTCGATGCAGAGAAAACTTTTGCATGGTAATGTGTACAAATTCTATTGTTATATGGATATTCTTATCTCGTCGTTGTACCCGAATGTTGTATTGGCGAACGAGTTGTACGTGTGAGTCTCAACGATCGTCAAAGATCGGCTCACCGGTGATATTCAAAATATCAATTATTTCAATAGTTGCGCATCGTGAATCCCAAAAATTGTAAAAATTTAATGTTCGACGCGCTGAGCGGCGAAGTTATCGGCCTTGTGAAGAATGCGTTATCTCTCTGCGTGCGCTCCGCTCCGTTCAATAAGAACATCTCACGCTCGCCTTATTGTTGTCGCTGTCGCACGTGCAATTTGACGGTGATCTGCTCTCCGCGAAAATCGAGCAATAATCCATTCTGACGACGCGTATCGTTAGATCCATGATGTTCCATGCGGTGATTGACAGGTAAATGATCTGCGCGGGCCTTTCCGATATCTTATATTTCGGTAGCACACTCGGCGAAAATTCGTGTACCGTGTGCATACTTTTGCCGTTGCTGTACATGTCACGTTACACTCTACGCGGATAACGTTTATGTTCATTATGTTGGTCGACACGTCCGATTCGTGTTATCTTCGTGATTGCAGTATACGCTTTGACGCAAATCCCAGCAGCGATCTAATGCTGTTGAGTTTGCCAAAGTTTATTCTGTAGACGCATCTAATCTCACATATGGGAAATAGTTCGCCGCGAGAAGACCGCTCTTCCCACTTAGTGTAAGTGTCAGCGACATGGCGGATAAAGAGTTCGATCAATACTTCACGGCACCTCGTCGAGCTTTTTAAATTCATGAGCGTTGACCGTTCGTAAAAACCATAGGCACATCTGTCCACAGAAACTCTGATCGTACGTTTGATAGGATTGTACTTCATTGTCGTAACATCGTTTCCGGAATATCGCACCAATTCTTTGCACGGTCGAAGATTATCAAAACTGTCAAAGTACACGATGCGATTGTTCTTATTCTCATACGCTACCCAGTGAATACCAGATCCCGTCGCATTGTTCAGATTCATACCGTTTTCGGTTCGATACGCGCTCGTCAGTAACGTATTACGCATGAAAACACATCTAAAGTACGATACATGCATACGTCTCCCATTGAACATCGATAGTTGCATCTGAGGGCATTTATATCGTCTCTTTGACCTTTTTTTTCTTCACTGCTACATCCTGTCCTCTTTTGTAGGAGCTGAGATACAGTCCGCGTCCGTATTTGTGCGGAACGATAGCCCTGTTCCATCGCGCGATCGTGATGTTGCAGCTTCTCGAGCTGATATCGCGCGGTTTTACTATCGTTTACCGCTTACGCCACGCTGGCCGCTACGCCAATCAAGGACCCAAACGCGTCTAACATTGACAGAAACAGTAACACGCTACCTCATTTAGCTATCGATAATATCCGCTTTTTTGTTGTTTTTTTCCTCATCGTCTTCTTGGATTTCATGCCCATGTCGATCTTGGTTTTCATTGTTATCCAGAACGTAGTAGCAGCGGTTCTCTCGCTGCGAACCGAATCTCTCACGGTGACGCGACCTAGCGCTTTATCGGCGAGCACCTTCTTATCTTGTCCGCCGCGTGTCTATCGGTGAGATTGTTGCTCCGAGAATACGCAATGTCGTATCCTCGGCACACCGCGTCTAGCGGATTTATGCCTGTGTCACCTCTCGTTAATCGCTTCGTAAGCCGAGTGCCCGGACCGCAAAACTGATAGCCCAGGATAATACGACTATAACACGAAAGGAAGCGCTTTTATCGCTTGATTCAGTAGACCGCCGCGCAACGCCGACATTCGCTACAGTCCTTTATCTCTGGTGTTGGACCGTCGATATGCGTCCGCTGCCACGGCTAATTGTAGTGCTCGTCACAGTGACGATAGATTCGAACCTCCGGATCCGCTTTCACGTTTTCCGGAAGCTTGTCCCACACACGGTCGATATAGTCACCGTACACGCGTAAGAGTACGACTTTCGGTATATATTGCAATTACTTGAATCAAATCCTGAATGTCGAAAGCACGACACAGCGCGAGATACATTTTGTTATTGCGCGACTAGCGGATTCGCGCGCCTTTAAATAGGCGATCGAGAGCACACTATCCGTAGTGTGAGCATGAAATTCGAACGGCAACCGTTAACAATACGCGTCACGAACTGCGACGCGAAATCGCGAATGATGGGAGGCGGCGTGGAAAAGCGCAAGCACGGCGAAATGCTGCCGAGTACTATACATGCGATTATTAGCGGCTCGTCGAATTGTGGTAAAATCAACGTTCTCATAAGCTTGCTCGAGAGCCCGAACAGTACGTTTCGACAACGTGTACGTCTATTCGAAATCGCTGCACAGCCAAAGTATCAATATTTCGAATATTTATTTATGTCTATCGATCAAATCGACTACTTTATGTTTTCCAACAACAGTGATATCGTCCCACCAAACGAGGCGTGCCTAAATTTTATTTTTATCTTTGATGACATGGCATGTGACAAGCAGGATGCGGTGAGAGAATACTTCTTGATGAGTCGCCACGCGAACGTCGACTGCTTCTATCTCCGTCAGACGTATGCGAGGATACTTAAACATCTGTTACGCTACAACGCAAACCTGCTAATCCTGTTCAAACAGGATAGTACCAACTTGAAACACGTTTACAACGATCACGTGAATACCGATTGTATGATGAATTTTGTCGCGACTGTTGATAACAAAAATATGGATTTCTAGTGACAGACAAGGACAGTGCGCTTATAAATGGAGGAAAAGGATTTAACGAGTTCGCGATACCGTAACGTATCAATAGTTGTCGATATTTCGCCAGAGACGAATATGACAGATGAGCGCGAACGTGAAAAAATCGCGAGGGAGATCGAGAAGACAAGCGAGTCAATTCGTAAGAATCGCGCTCTGAAAATTGGTAGAATCAAGGAAGATATCGCATTGAATAGACATTTTAAACCTTTTATCAAGTCGCTGCGACTTTTCGTCAACAACCCCGTGCTCGCGAGAAAGGAAGAGTCGCGCGATGATAATGCAGCGTTTGCCTCTAAACTGCCTGAGAGGCAGGAGGAGAGGGAGCAAGAAGAGGGAGAAGAAACGAGTGAGAAGCGTTCGAGCGTTCCGCGACTCTGCGTAAATTCAATGATCGATCGCACGATACATCGTATATACATCTGACAGCCTCCATTCCGCGTGCCACAACCATACCATCGATAGAATCGTTCGAGCGTGTTTTCGAAACGACGGATGACTCGCTAGCGATGAAGGTTCAAAATTAGCTGCAAACGTCGGAAGGTCGAGAGACATTACGAGCTTGGGCCCGCTGGGCCAAAGTACATCGAGGCTGTTCTGAGGGAACCACGAGATTAAGTGAGCGGTATAAATTACGAGTACGGCGTTTACCTACTCAAGGATGGACTGATGTTTAGCAAGAAACGTTTTAATATGAATAATGCGGACTTAAGCAACAGAGGATACAAATACAAATATGTAATCACGCCGTTGTCGATCACACCTAAGAAGCAGAAGAAATCTGAAAAGGAATGACTTCACGCAATGACACTGAACGACAACGCGATCGCTTAGGTGCATTTAAATAATCCCAACGAGCTGATGAATCATCTATGATTACTCGATGCTTCGCATTGAGCGGGCAATAACGCTCACAACAACGAGATGCTGTCGATCATCGAGGAACTTCGCGAAGCATTTTATTATAAATTAAATCGCATATCGAAACGGGTCAGTCGAATGACGCCAGCGAGAAAAAATACATTATTTTCTTGTACCCTGTATATTACGCGTCGAATCATGAAAAAGAGATCTAACGAAAAGAGAAAAGTTAGCTGCGAGAAACGTCGATTCGTCGAGGAATTGCACGCTCCGGCGAGAAGAAATTTTCCGCGAAGGCGCGTCATAGTCGAGGATACGACGATCTGTAGCAGCTAATATCGTCGAGATAAGCCCATACTTCAACAGAGGCCACTACTACATACTCACCGTCATCGATGCATTGAGCAAGTACACGTGGGTCATACCGCTCAGGAGCAAGAGCGGAAGCGAGACGGCTGATGCTGAGATAATTCGACAGAATGGAAGATGTCCGAAAAATTTGCTAACGGAAAGAGCTTTACAACGCCGATATACAGAAAAATCTTTAAAAAACACGACGTTAATCATTATTCCACGTATTCGACGTCGAAAGCATCGGTGGTCAATCGCACGCTCAAGAACGACATGTAGAAAATGTTAACGCTTAACGGCAATTACAAATGGTTCGACAAGCTGCCGCATCTCGTGTCAAATTATAACGCGCGCAAGCATCGCACTATTGGCATGCGTCCCGTCGACATAACTCCCGCAATCGTTGAAAGACTCTTGGACATAGTATACAGCACGATACAGATGGCAGCAAATTCAAAATAGTCAATTCGGTACGCATGAGCAAGTACAAGATGGTTTTTGAGAAGGGTTACATGCCAAATTGGATCATCGAGGTGTTTACGATTATTAAGGTGCAGCATATCAATCTGTAACCTATCTACTCGAAGACTATCGTAGAAAATCCGTCGCATTCTACGAGCACGAGTTGCATCGCGCTATTCATCTGGACGTATCTCGTGTATCTCGTGGAGAAAATACTACGTAGGAAGGGAAACAAGATGTATGTCAAGTAGCTGGAATTCGATGGATCGCACAATTCGTGGATACACAAAAACAATGTCATTTGATAAAATTTTGATTCATATATTTTATATACATATAACAAATATATCAATAAATATATAAACGTGTAATGTTTTTACCCCTTCCATCTTTGTTTTGAGTATACAGATATAAAATACATATATAAAAAAAATGGTTGATACATGAAATGAAAAATATCCGCGTTGTCCACCGGATAATCGTTACCTCCACATCGTACCATTCATTTTCTTAATAATTTTACGTGGACGTGATTGCGCACATTCTCTATGGTTTTGCCGAAAACCGCATTGTTCATTAATTTATACAAATTTTTCTCAAAATCGCGCGAATTCTGAAATTTGTATTGAGTTAGATGTACTCGCGAAGCCATGACGATTGCGCAAATTGTAGCATCCGATGGATCTTTGTTTCTCGAAGACGATGACGAGTACATTGCTGCAGATTCCGGCAGTGGATGATGTAACGCTGTTTATCGTACAGCGTCGCTAGAAGTTTATTCTCGCGCTGGGCGGCTTATTACACGTTCGGCAGAAAGATAGATCTATGTGTCGATCGTGTAGATGCTGCAGATACTCGAGATCGACTTCGATATAATCGATGGGCGAATCCGGAACGATCGCGCTCGCGTCAAAGTTCGCAACGTCTTTGAACCATCGAAATTCGGCGTATGGCAATGGGACACATCCGTACAAATTATTCACATCGTAATACGTAAGGTCGTACGAACGCATGCACTTGTTATTAGTTTGCGCGTATCTGCCTGAACATTGACTGAGGCCGCTGCGTATCGAGCGAGTATACCGCGCTCGATGAACATAATCATATCAATGTCGATGATCAACTGAAATCTTATGCGCGTATGTTTCAGCTTGGTTCTCACGTGAAATCAGGGAAGGTATAATAATACCGGATCGAGACCGTAATTCACGGAAATTTTCGAAAATGTCGGCTAATAACAAGACATCGGTTTTCAAGTATAAATCACTGTACTCACCAAGCGTTCAGATGGAGAATCGCTGCCTTACGTTCGCGGCGTGAGCGTAATCGCTCTTGGATACGATCGCCCGTCAACGAACTGTAAAATGTATAAAATTGTGAACTATAAAATGTGTGAACTGTAAAATTGCGTGTCCTACAATTTTTCGACGCAGTCACGTATTTGTCGCAGTCAACGGAAAGACTCTTTTACGAGCCAATAATTCAAATTTTATTGGATAATGTTGAAAATTCGGTACATACAATATTTAATTTATCTTTATCGAAATACGCCAATTTTTCTAAACTGGTACTGAGAAATTTAGATGAATCTATAAAACGTATTTTTATACAATTTTTCTGAAAATTATTTTCATTTTTGTCTTTAGTGCTAACGACATGTTTCGTGAAGAAAATACATTCTTTGATTATCGGTAGCACATCTACATATCCTTCATACGCGGCAGCAATTTCCTTAATTTTAAAATGCGTGTCATAGCCCAATGAATTATGAAAAACGTTCGAAACATATAATAAATTTTTATAATTTAAATTACAGTTTTTAAATGCGCTGAACCATGGTATGTACCGTGAGATGGCAATGATCGCGTGTCGTCCAGCGCAAACGATTTCTCGCAGATGTGACAATTCGTCATGCTACGCTTCTCATTGTTCTTTCGACAACATTTCTATTACCAGCGGGTACGATATTTTTACATGATGCGCCAAGTTTAGGAGTTGTCGCGCGAACCATGTTATACAGTCTTCATTGCTACGGACTGATATGACAATAACGCGTCATCGTAGGAGCAACGCACATAGTCGCTTATACTACATACCTCGTGCTGTTGATGTACGACAACGCATCTTTCTTCTCAAGTTTCGTCTTCTGCAGAACGCACCCCAAGTTGACAACGCGTAGACGATAAATAGGACGCGTTGTTTCCTTGTTACTATATTTTCCAAATTCGAGCCACTTGTCGTCCTTGCTCTGCAGTTGGATGGCGCAGTTGTTCATTCCCCGCAGTTCATTGCGTGCGACTGCAACTTTTCGCTCGTACTGAAGTAGTGCAAACATCTGAAAAACAAAATATTATAACTATTATAATTGTTATTGTCATTTCAAGAAAATTATTTAATTTTTTTATCATCTTATGTATACTTACCGATCACAGAAATATTTCTTGATTTTTTAGTACTTTGCGATCTCACACGATGAGACAGATTTTTTATCCACGCAAAGACTGTCGTTGCATGGATCTTGTAAATACAGCATGTTGACTTGTTTTTCCTTCTTGTCGTCAATGAGCCATAGAGGAAAGATCTGTTTGTTCTCGATACCATACAGATTGATCAACAATGTCGTTCAATTGTTCGAATTTTTTAATGTTTTTTAATGTCATTGGAAATTTGATATCCGTGAGATTTAACACTGTTGTGTAGTGCAGATACGATGATTCCCGATGTCCGCATGTCTTTCAACTGGATATAGAGCGGCGACTACCGACCACGTGAAGCACGGATTGTCCGCCGTACGCACACTCATACTGATCACCGCTCGTTTTATTGCTATTTCTCGTGATACTTGTGATGTAGAATCCTGCGCGCATGGGATTTAATTTATTCATGTTTACAGTCACATTGAGGATTCGCGATAGTGTCCATCCGCTGTCGCGTTCCTGGAACTCTTCGACGACAACGTGGGCTCGATGACGTGCCGCTCATACCACTCGCGCAAATCGGTGCATCGATATATTTCAATGTTTTTCGTGTTTATGTTCTTAATGTCACGTTTGTTGTTCGTCGCAAATTCACCGTTGAATGCGGTGTTCACTTTCACATTACCACGTCTTTCTATCGCACACGCTCAAGCATTATTTCTCTCGCGTCTTCCAAAAACCGCTGCGGCTCAATGTGATTAGAATTTATCACAGCGTCCGTCAATATACGACTTTCATACACGGCGTCAATCTCTCTCTCCAGATGAAAGATCTTTCATCACCACTCGCGTACTCGTCACCAACGTGTACGAAACCGTCGCTCCAATTGTGTCTTTGCACCCGCGAGTCGCGCGATCCTAGCCACCACGGATTGTCTGTGCTTAACGGCGAAGCGCGGACGCTTGGCAACAACGTTCTTCTTGCTGCTCGATGTTCTCGTCGCATCATTGCGGTCACGCGAAATACTCCACTAGAGTAGCGACCTGGCCGCCTTACTCCAGCAGGTCGCGTTCCACTCGCTCGTGGTTTTTGCATGTCTTTTCAGTCTTTAGATTACGTCCACTCTTCCACGGAGCACTTACATGTTACTCGATCACCACCGCGATATATCTTGAATGTCGTAACGTTCTAGCATCTTGTCATTATCAACTTCCATGGCATCAAAAAGCCCAACTTTTAATTTTTTAGATTGTCGGTCGTAAAATTTAAGTAAATATTGTCTAGACGAGAGAATGCATGTTCAAGTAATAATAGAGAAATCGATAAAAAAGGGGTGTATCGACTCGGAGAACTAGCTTTTGTGTGGATTCCTGTATGTCTCGTCTTCCACATTTACCGCAGAAGAGTTATGTTTTTTAATTAGCAGCCGAAACATCGGTGCTTCTCATAATACGTCACAGATGTACCATCTTTGAAAATCCGTGCATTGAACAGCCGTACTAAACACTGCATGATCCAATGTTACTATACAACGGATGATGCTTTAACTGTATGTGCAACATGATCCGTTTAGCTGACACTGACGTTGTGAGAATGTATCTTGCAAGGAAGTACGACATCGATTATATTGATGTGTTAGGCAGTCTTGCGCTAATTGCAGAGTGCCACTGTATACTGTATTTCCGTGCAACAAGTATCCAATCTGTACAAATGACAGTGTATATAAGCAGTGTACAAAGCCTTTTTTATTCAATTGTAAATTTTAGTTACGAGCGATAAGACATGGATCGAGTAAAAAAATATATACGTCGAAAATCGGCGCAAGGGGTACCGTCCCTTGTCGCCAGGTTCGCCAAATCCGATCATCGAAAGAAAAAGTGAGATATTGGGAATTCTGACGGAAAAGCATTAAAGTCACCAACGTGTTCATCATCAACGTCATCAATGCCATCAAAATATAAGCCATAAGATATTGCATTTAGGGTGACTAGTGCATTTTATTAACTGCTAAAAAGCAAATAGTGATTAAAAAGTTCTTCGTTCTCTTTTTTCCAGAAACCGTTGCTAACGATATTTGAGCCACCGATCACATTCGAACGTTGCCGACCCCGAAAAAAAAAATAATAATAAAATGAGAAAAATCAGTGTAATAAGATGTGAATAAAAACATTCGCACTAATATAAATATATACATATGTGTGTGTGTGTGTGTGTGTGTGTGTGTGTGTGTGTGTGTGTGTGTGTGTGTGTGTGTGTGTGTGTGTGTGTGTGTGTGTGTGTGTGTGTGTGTGTGTGTGTACCTTACTTTACTACACATTTACTACCCGTTATATCCTTTGCCCCAACGCGCTAGTAAAAAAGAAAAAGGAAAAAAAACAACATATTATGAAAACTAAGTCATAAAAAAAGGTAAAGGAAAAAAAAGGATATCGTACTTGTACCCTATCGTCGCGCTCGTTCTTTTTCTAACATGCGAGCCCTTGTTACCTACGCATTTTTTTGTAGTGTCTAGAGTTCTATAGGCTAAAAATGTTTATTTATGATCTTAAGTGTTTTATTTCTTTCATAAGTGTTTCCTGTGCAGCGAAAAAGTAAAACGTATCCTAGGCAGCATTACTATGGCAAAAGATGTTTCTCGGCGTCAGTCTTTGCCGAATCTTGTCTGCGTGCGCGACCAGTATAACACAACTTGAGTGGACGCTATCGATTGGGTATGTAGAATCTGATCGGTTCGTTATTGAGATAATAATCTCAATCCCTCGCAACTCGCGATCTCGTGTAAAAAGTAGCTACAGTAGTGTCGTTGCGCATGTCTTTAGCACCGAGTCTTGTCTGCGTGCGCCAGTACGAGGGCAAGTCAATAAGTTCTTAGAAAATCTGTCAGAGGGCACTCGCAATGTGATGTCACATTACTTTTTGACAAGTAGCATCTTTCAGCTGATGACTGTCAAATTTTGAGCGGAATTCATCGCGTGGTTTTATTTCTGTAGACGATTAAAGCGAACAACCTTTGTATTTTTTGCAAAATGGAAAAAAACGAGTTTCATGCAGTAATCAAACATCTACATATAAGATATTAACACCGAAAGAAATCAAAGCCGAGATGCATAATGTTCATAGCACATCTGCATCAGTGTTTGCAACTGTATACAATTGGGTGAATGAATTTAAACGTGGTCGTACATCCACATGTGATGCACCTCATTCGGGATGTCCAATTGAGGCTGCTACACCAGAAATCATTGATAAAGTCCACGATATTGTTTTGACTGATCGACGAGTGAAAGTGCGCGAGCTTGTTGAGGCCATAGGCATATCACATGGCACAGTGATTTCAATTTGGCACGAACAATTGAGTATGAAAAAGCTATCGGCAAGATGGGTGCCGCGTTTGCTCACTGTGGACCATAAGCGCGACCGTGTGATGATTTCAAAACAATGTTTGAAGATGTTTCAGCGTAATCCAGATGAATTTCTGCGTCGATTCATTACTGTGGACGAAACATAGATCCATTACTTCACACCCGAGACGAAGGAACAGTAAAAACAATGGACTTCACTGAGTAAACCAGATCCGAAGAAGTCGAAGACCGTGAAGTCGGCCGGAAAGATGATGGCCACAGTTTTTTGGGATGCACGCGGTATAATTCATATCGATTACCTTCCGTCGAAGCAAACGATCAATGGCGATTACTACGTAGCCTTATTGGACCGTTTCAATAACATTTTAAAAAAAAAAACGTCCATTTGGCGAAGAAGAAAGTGCTCTCAAGAGAATGCACGGGTTCACACGTGCCCGGCATCAATAGCCAAATTCAACGAATTTCGTTACGAATTCCATCCTTCTCCATCCAGCCAGATTTATATTCGTTAGATTTAGTCCCCTGCGACTATTTCCTGATTTCTGAAGAAATGGTTCGGAGGAAAGAGATTCACCACCAGAGAGCAGCTCATCGCCGAAACAGAGGCTTATTTTGAAGGGTTGGACAAATCATATTATTCGGACGACTTAAAAAAGTTGGATAATCATTGGATCAAGTGTATCGAGTTGAAAAGAGACTGTGTTGAAAAATAAAAATGAATCGATCAAAAAAAATGTATTTCACTGTTTTTCTAAAAACTTATTGACTTGCCTTCGTATAATACTTACAAAGAAGCGGTGCATGTAGTATATTACGAGTTTTTTTAAATTTATAAACTGCAAAAAAATATTCAGCCATTTAGCGACGTGACAATTTGTGTGTGACTAAGAAAAAAAAACATGGAAAACTACTTCCGTGTAAAAAAATAAAATTGATTGATGGGGAAGAGAACGTCCCCGTCGAAGAGGACATCCACGTCCTAGGTGAGGAGGAGGACAAGGATTCTGTTATCACTTGGGTATATCATGAAATAGAAATGAAGCATGCCGACGATGATTGGGAGGAAGAAGAGGAGGAGGAAGAAGAAGATGTCGTGTATATGGGCGTCGTATCAGCTTGTCATCTCAACAACGTTAATGCAGATAAATGTGTCGCATTCATGATGGAACTCCTCCATCTGCACAACGAGGTGGAACTTCTTCACATCCTCGCGGAGGCGGAGGAGGAGAAAAAAGAGGAGGCTAAGGAGTAAGCAAAACGAGGAGGAGGAGAAGAAAGAAGGGGAGGAGAAGGAAGACGAGAAGGAGGTAAGATTTATTTTATATAGTTTGTTATAATTTTTTAAGCGCTCCTCTCACCTACGAGTACTTCCGCTTTCTCTCGCCTACGAGTATTTCTTTTACTCTACTTCTCCTCGCCTACGAATATCCCCCGCTCCGCTTTCCTTCGCCTATCAGCATTCCCGCGTTCCGCTTTCCCTCGCCTACGAGTATCCCCGCGCTCCGAGCTCCCCTCAAAGGGCCTGGATTAGAATCTCCCTACTATACCTACTGAGAAACAAGTTCCACATAAAAGCAAATTGGAATGTTGACAAGAGGAGAACATCTACACTGCATTCACTTTTATCCTGTCCTTCGAACATTCGCGTTGTAAAAATAACAATGTTGTTCCTACAATTCAAGGATCATTTGGGCACGTGTAGATCTAAGAGTATCTTATGTATAATTGGATTATTCTTCATTAGGGAACGTATTCATTATATTAAATCACATATAAACAAGATTTCAGACAGGAATCCTATCAACTTCATCTTCTCCTCTCTTCTATGACAAAACAAACTCTTATATCCGCATTATTTACTCAAGTTATAATGTAAGTAGGATATGAAAGACTGTTCTTTTGATAAGTCAAGAAAGTCCCTGTCCCTCCTTCCTCAATATATACTTGCCCCCCCTCTACAGCGTCTATATAAAGGGAGTTCTCCAGAGGAGCAGCTCGCTCGCAGTATCAGTGCGCTCCTTGCCCTGAAATGAACAGCAAAGTTCACAAAACGTTGGCATTAGCAATGGATGAAAATACGGCAGTAATCTTCTAATATCTTTGAAAATTATACAATGAGTTACCATAAATCTCAAAACTCAAATTAGAACCTATTTGTCCTTTTGCATAATCGGCATCAATTCAAACATAGTCGAACGACGGATCTCCTTGTTGAAATTTAGACTAAGTACGATAGCAAAAGAATTTCTAATTACGTAGTCAATTGATTTAAACTTTTACCCATAGTTTATAAATAAATCTTATTTTTTCAGTACGTTTTATTGATGTCGGAGGCAACTCTTATCCTCGCCAGTGACAACATGCTGACCGCTTCTTTATCGCGTCGTGTCAACAAACATCTTCATTGGATTCTTCAAGCCATTGGGTTAATCTTGACTTTGGTCGGTGTAGGCGTGAAGTATAATGTCAAATCAGTACACTTCCTTTCAATTCATAGTATTACAGGCATCTCTTCATTGGTTATCATCTGCATAGTAACTCTTCTCGGATATCCGGTATGGATCGCATGGAAACTTCGCAAGTTCGTACGACCAATGATTATCAAATTTTTTCATAATTTTCTGGCCTCTATCGGCTTTATCATCGGTATGATCTCGCAATGTTACGGTTACAAAAAAGCTTGGGTATATGAAACAGAAATGAAGCACGCCGACGATATGCTACTTATACTCACAATATTGATCACAATATTATCCTTAAGGGGTGCGCTCAACTCTCTTTATAGACAAGCCACCACTTATCTAAAATTAATTTGCTCTTTCACCTAATATATGAGAATGTTGGCATGTAAAATTCTTTATCTATAATTCTTTATCTATTTATAATTATAAGAAATTATCATGCTTTATTAATATTTTGTTATTTACATTTAGTTAAAATAATGTAAATAATTACTAACAGATTTAACATTATATTTGAAAACGGAAAGATAAAGGACATTCACCATGAACACAAGATATCATTAGAGAGTAGTTATATTTGATTACAAAAATTATAATCGAATAATATTATGTAATATTTAATTATTTGTAATTTGATTATAATTTTTTGTAATCAAATATAACTACTCGCTAACGATGTCTCCGTATGCCCTTTATCTTTCCGTTTTTAAATTTTAATCACGTATTAACATTTATAGTTTATTATATTTGAAATAAACATTTTTTTAAGCGAATTTTTAAAAATACTTATATTA
>JAANIC010004923.1:169453-179752 GCA_017607545.1 Acromyrmex charruanus
TTATATTTATATATAACAAGTGCAATTATTCGTGTACCTTAAAATCAAAAATTGTAGGAAAAATAATGATTCGACATGTATGGTATTCGATTTAATCGATGAAAGATTTATTTGCCTATTGAAAAGCGAATCGGTTTTTTCCTACAACTATTGCTTAAAAATTACACATACGAACAATAATTTCAAAAATTATCATCATTATATGAAAATATATTTGATCTAATGTATATGTTTACTACTAATTATAGTACTTATTTCCGATCTCACACCTTACGCGCTCGACCACGCCAATTTCTTGCGGATCGAATTTTTGACCGTGGTACATAACACGAATGGAAAATCATAAACAATTAATCTCCTGTCAATTATCGCGTTTTGACACGATTTATAATATTCTGGGAGGGGTATATTACAATTTATTACAATTTATTAAAATTTATGTTATTTAGAACGTTCCCATGCCTCCATGTCTCTTGATACACGCCTGACGTCGAGAGCCAAGAGGCCGAGAAAGCATATTTCGGTTGCTCGACGCTCGCTTGAGTGAAACAAGGTTCTCTCTCGTTCTCAGCGCGCCGACAAGGCAAGCAATAAGAACGTAGTGCAAAAAGGACAGAGCGATAATAGTCGGCACGCTTCTAACTAACCAAGTCACACGGACACGGGCTCATGCTTGTGTTGCTACCGGTTGCGCCAGGCCGTCGATCGGTGGCGCTGATCGCGTGCTGCAAACGGCCCGGAATTCGCATCACTGGTTCCCTCTCGAGTACAACATGGATAGCAGCAAGGAGCTGAAAGATCGTGAGAGGATAGCGAAGCAGATTGCGAAAACCAGTGATTCAATTCGTAAAAAGTATCGAGCTTTGAAAACTGGTAAAATAAATGAAGACATAGCGCTGGAGAAACATTTTCAGCCTATCGTCGAACTTTTGAAACAGATTGTCGAAAACACCGTTCGCAATGAATCTCAATCGATTAAAAAAGAAGTAAATATTGTAAAGGATAAAATTATTAAGAAACAAAAACCTAAAGATAATGAAGATAACAAAGATGATGATGATGATAGTTTCTGGATGGATAAAGTATGGCTTCAATTAACACTATCGCCTAAACAGCAACGAACAAAAGAGCCGATTGTCATATCGGATTCATTTAATTCTACATCGACCGCATCACGCAAATTATCGTACGAACATTTGAATCCTTAGCCGAAGATGTTTATGAAACGCCCAATGAACCGCTTGAAACGTTAGTTAAACAGTCTTTTCAAACGCAACAAGTTCGTGAAGAGTTGCATGATCAACTGGGCCGCTGGGACAAAAATACGTAAACATGCTTCTCGGTGGCGACAGAGAAAAGGAGATCGATCACGTTTATGGCGTATATCTCAACGAGAACGGCATGATGCTCGGTGATAAACAGTTCGATTTAGACACGAGTGATTTCGTGATCGTAGATGGAATAAAGTACAAAGGTACACCTAGGTTGTGTGAATTAATTTTCAAAAGAATTCCCGACAATACTATGTACACAGAGAATGAAATAAATTAGCATATAAAAATATACTGCTGGCTACGAATACTCATAGGCGCAGTCATAAAGCGGATAATCCAATAGTGGGTAGCAAAGGATACAAATATAAGAATATAATAGCACCCTTGGTGTCAGGTAAAATACAAGTTGGAACGAGCATCTCACGCGCCAGGAAACTAAATAACAAGTTAGGTAAAAAAGTTGGAAAAGGTGTAATACCGCGTGCCATGACCTTAAATGAAAATAAAATCGATTATGTTCATTGGGACGATCCTAATGAACTTGTGAATCGTCTTCGATTGCTTGAAGCTTCGCGTCAGGCAGGTCACAATGCTCATGATAACGAAATCGTATCCATTATCGAGGAGCTGGCCTTATTATAAATTGAAACGGGGAATACGCAGTAATTTTAGTCCACGTCGAAACATTGATCAACAACGTTTGCGTAAGATCTTTGTAACATTTTTTGCATTGTATATCACAACAAAAAATGTCTGAGAAGAAAAGTCTTGAAAAGTGGTGACTGATAGAAAAACTGCACGCTCCAGCGAGAAAAAATTTTCCACGCAGACGTCATAGTTTACGGATACGATGACCTGTAGCAGGCTGATGTGATCGAAATGTGCCCTTACACACGATTCAATAAAGGTTACCACTACATTCTTACCGTTATCGATGTATTGAGTAAGCATGCATGGGCCGTACCGCTCAAAACATGGAAATGAGATGGTTACAGCGATAACAAAGATAATTCGAGACGATAGAAGATGCCCGAAAAATTTGCAAACCGATATGGGAAAAGAATTTTAAGACAAACGTGCAAAAACTCTTGAAAAAACACAACATAAATCATCATTCAACGTATTCCGTAATGAAGGTATCGATCGTCGAACGGTTCAATCGTAATTGAAAAACGATATGTAGAAATAATTTACACAATGGAAATTACAAATGGATCAACTTGCTACCGCGTCTTGTGTCAGAGACAAGTACAACGCACGAAAACATACGACCTATCGATGTGACTCCCACAATCGCCAACAAACTTTTAAACACGTGTAGTGTAAAGACATCACACTCCCGCGATTCAAAGTGGATGACTTAATACGTGTGAGCAAATTCAAAACTTCGAGAAAGGTTACACGTCAAATTGGACCACGGAGGTATTTAGAATCGTCAAAGTACAGAAAACTAATCCCGTGACGTATCTTCTGATTATCGCGGAAAACCGGTCGCTGGAAAATTCTACAAGTACGAGTTGCATCGTGTCGCTAATCCCGACGTAGTTGAAAAAGTGTTGGCCAAAAAGGGGAATGACGTTTACGTGAAATGACTGGGATTTGATAATTCGCACAATTCATGGATACATAAGGACAATATGTTATAAATAAATGTATTTCTACGAATTATGTATCAGTATATATTTATTACAATATGCAAACATGTAATTGAGATTTTTTAAATTAAAGAGTACATAATATAAACATACAAAAAAATAAATTTTTTTTATTACAAATACATAAGTGTCAAAAAAATGAGACTCATTTTACTTATTTCTCTTTTCTTTTACAATATGTAATGTAATAATATTTTATAATGTTCTCATGGCAGTCTGTAGAATCTGGCACAATGTATCGCTTGTCATCGTACGGACTTAGAGCAATTTTCGTTTCCGATATCGTGTATACTTCGTGCAATTTCGATCTTATGCACTGTTGCCTGTGCTTCATTTCGATTTCGTTATTTAGACATTGCATGTAATCATCAAATGTTATCGATCTCAAATGTTATCGATTATAACGTTACTTTTGACTTCTTTTGCCTTCTTCCCATCGCGCAAGCGTACATTTTTGCTCTAAGCCTAAGACGTATTCGGTCATGATCGTGCCGTTTTCATCTTTCATTAAGCCCGAAACTTTTTTATTAGCTAGCGGAATACAATACGCATTGTCGATCGCATAATCGAGTTAATATCGCAAAATTCGGTAGTATCGAAGTTGATATTACGTTTTATAATATCATAGATGTTATCGCACTCGATATTGTAAATGAGACTATCCGTATCGGTGTGCATAACTTTACAATTTTCGCGAAACAGCGGAAGTGCTCGTGACGAAATTCGTACAAATGCCTTGGATATATCGAAGATATACATATTCACGTATATCGGTTTGTCGAATTTCACCTCGAGTTTACGCATTTCTATCGCGACTAGATTCTAGGAAAAAACTTCTACTATGAAAGTTTGGTTTCGCGATCATTGCCTCCGCACCGTATCTCCCGTCCCAATGTGTTACAAGTCGCACGTCGACGTGGTTGTGCACATTCTCCATGGTTTTATCAAATATATCATTATTCATTAATTTATACAAATTTTTTTCAAACTCGTTGTTGGCAAGAGTTCTAAAATTTGTATTGAGTTCGATATATTCGCGAAGTCATGGAGATTGTGCGAATTGCAGTACGCGGTAAATTTTTGCGATTTTGAGACCGTGATACATTGTTGTAGATTACGATAATGAATTACGTAATGCTTCTTATCATACAATGTAGCGAGGAGCTTCTTCTCTCGCTTGTCGGACGGTTTCTCGCGCGTCGGACAGAATGGTAGGTCTGTGTGAGCGTCGTGAAGATGTTGCGAATACTCTAAGTTTATCTCTAAGAACGTAATTCGTAGGTGAATTTGTCGCGACATCAAAATCGTAACATCAAAATTTTCTACATCGTCAATTCATCGAAAATCAGAGTATGGTAATGGTTGACAAATTGCAATCGTACAGGTTGTTAACGTCAAAATACATAAGGTACGTCGACGATTTCGATGGATCATACGACTGTATGTACTTATTGTTAGCCCGTGCATATCTGTTTGAACATTGGCTTAGACCTCCACGTATACCGCGTTCGATGAACATGACCATGTCGATGTCCGTAAGAAGTTCGAATTTTACACGTGTATGTTTTAACATTGCATCCCATGTAAAAGCCAATATAATAATACGCGGGGTCGAGCCCGTAACTCGCGATGCAACTGTTACGGAAATTTTCAAAAACGTCGGCTAACAACAAAACGTCTGTCTTTAAATACAGATCACTATATTCACCGAGCGTTCGAATGGAGAACCGCTGCCACATGTTGAAGGCGTTCACGTAATCACTCTCGGATACGGTATCACCTGTCAGCGAGCTATAAAATAATTCGCACGATGGTAATTCGGTTTCCTCTAACTTTTCGACGCAGTCAATGTACTCGGATATATGCCTTTGCGTGTGAGAAGATCGAAATTCTCCGCGCTGAGGTTGAAAAATTCTGATCGTATAATTTTCAATTTATCTTTATCGCTATATGACGCCAATTTTTCTAAACTGGTATTGAAAAATGTATATTGTAAGAATCAATAAAACGTAAATTTATACATTTTTCTTATTATTTGCAGTGTCGTCGACATGTTTTGTGAAGGAAATATAATTTTCTTTTGTTATAGGAAGTATATCTACTCGTCCTTTATATGCGCGATAGCTATATCCTTGATAGCTATATCCATAAAATGCGCGTCGTACCCCGATAAATTATGAAAAACAATGGGAATGCAATATGAATCTCTGTAATTCAAGTTGCAATTTGAATGCGTGGGACTCTGTATCGCCCGGTCAAATGGCAATGATAGCGTACCCGCGTGTCATCCGGCGCAAAAGGTTTTTCATACACATGGCAGAACGTAGCATTGTTAAAATTTATCATCTCGAATGAAATCTACCATAGGTACGTTAGTGGACAAGATAGTCTTTATTTTATATGTTAAGTTTTTAAGTTTCTCAGCGAACCACGCGACACAAACGTTACCGCAACGAAACTTATATATACACAACGAATCGTCATACGAACAGCGGACATATAATAATATGCTAAACTAAATACTCGATGATGCTGGTACGTGTAGCTGGACGTTTCGATATCCCTCTCCGTCTTCTCCAGGATGCATTCCAAGTCAGCATAGACTATGAACGGGATGTGTTCCTTCCTGATGTAGTTGCTGAAGCTCAACCACTGGTCGTCTTCGCTCGATAACCTGATGGCACAGTCGTTTAATTTTTCACAGTCTATTGCGTGGATCTCCAGTTTTGCATTCGAGCTAAAATAATGTAAACATCTGAAAAAAGAACGTATAATTTATTTTCTCAAGGAACTTTTTTATTATAAAAAATTTTTACGTAATTTTTAATTATATATACACAATTACAATTATATATTACAATTATATATTACAATTATATATTACAATATACCGATCGCAAAAGTATTTCTTGCGCTCTTTTTTGCTGAGTTGTGAGCTCACAAGGCGGGACAGATCCTTGATCCACGCAAAATGCTCCGCGTTATTGTTCTGTGTATATCCTGCACGTAAAGCAAATTGACGTGCTTGTCCCTCTTCATATCGGTGAGCCGTAAAGGAAGAATCGACATTTCTTTTTGCATCTCGAAGCCGTACACTTGGAGATGTCGTTGAGATTTTCAAAGTTTTTAATTTGACTCAACGTCATTGGATGTCTTTAGGATTTAATACCGTTGTATAATGTGGATATGATAACTCTCGATTTGTATTACTTTGAGCCGGGTACAGAGCGGCTACCACCAACCAGGCAAAACACGCATTGACGCAACGTGCATCTAAAGATTGCACGTTGATTACCGCTTTCTTCATTTTAATTTCCCTCGATAACTCAATGTGGCATCCCATATGCAATAGATTGTACTTGTTTATGTTAACAGTCAAATTTAAGATACGCGACAGCGTCCACCCGCTATCGCGCTCCTGAAATTCTTCGAGCGATGTTAAGATGGGTTCGACAATAAGCGACGCATACATTCTTGTAAATCGGACGAATTAAAGAGTTCATAGTTTTTCGTACTGACACTTTTATTCGCGCGTTTATCACCTGATATAAATTCTCCATTAAACACGGTATTTACTTTAATATTGTTATGTCTCTGCATAACAATTTGCACACGCTCAAGCACAATTTCTCTCGCGTTTTCAAGAAACTGGCGAGGTTCGATATGTCCAGAGTTTATTACCGCCGGTCAGCATACAGCTTTCGAACGCGGTATCTATCTCGCGCCATTTGAGTCCCGCGCTGTATCTGATACCCACTTGCATGAAACGTTCACGCACCGAATCCTTTAAATTTTTGAGTTGCGCGATACGAGTGATCAACGATTGTCTAACACCGATCGGTAATTATGGACGTTTAATGCTACTTTGTTCCTCCAGCGATTCGATGAAATTGTTGTTTCCACGCAAGAAATTCTTCTTGCGTATTCAACTGAGCGGCTTGTTCCACCAGATTACGCTCCGTTTGCTCCATATTATACATATATCCTTTTTTTTAGTTTTTTCATTAAAAAAATTTTTGGGAAAAATGTATGTTTTTTTAGTCTGTTTTTGTTTCTTTGACAAAACTTTCACAACACCTTGTATCACTGTGTGCAAATAGGGCACATGTTATACGGCATTATTTAATAAAGAAAACCTTTGTATTCCGAACAGGAATAACCTTCGAGAATCATCACATACATCGATATCATGTTTTCGAACGACACAAAGCTATGAAAATTGATCATATATTTTTACGATGTATGATGAGTAATATCTTCCATGATCATTAGTGTAGTAGAACTCAATGCAGCACATCTTTTTCACAGGACGTAAGATGTTTATTTGAGCTTGATTTAAATTTCGATATTACTTCAATTGTATCATCATCGTTCTCCATGTCACTGTCGAAACACGAATCATTTTACAGAGCATGATCTTCATCGGACATTTCCTGGTCAGACATTTCATCATGTTGATCATTTATTTCTTCTTTCATCACTTCATTCTCGTGAGGTGCAAAATTCATTTTTCCATTAAACATACACAAATATGTAACACCTATATAACATACACAAATATGTAACACTTATATAACGTTGAAGAAACTTCAAACTCGACTGCTGACTGCATGAGTGTATCTTTTTGTTTTTATATTCTATGGTTGTCGCGTCATTTCTTTAATACGCTGCGTGTCTTAACGTATTTTTAACGTGTTTGAACGTTTTCGAAGGACGATTTTATTGCAATCGCAGCGATACGCTAAAAATTCTTATTTGAAAAGAGTGTGGGAACAGATGTACGTTATTATTAGTGTAATAAAAAAAGGTTTGATCACTTTATATAAACAAGGTTCGATATGGTCAGAGTGCATGATACGTGCCACTCCAATGGATCAGTCACTTAATTTCCACTGCGACCATCGCAGAAGAAACATCTGTGAGAGTATTATATATATATATACTTTAAAACGTTTATAATTGAGAGTTGTGTTTCCGTTACTCTGTGTGTAAAAAATGGATAAACAATATTGTTCGTCGATGATGCATTTGATTCGCGATAGAGAACATGGATTGCGAAACACGCTTACTCGCAATACTAATATATGATGCTGTGAACTTAGACGATCGAATCAATTTAATTTAATACATTTATGGCACTTACTATGAGAGAGCCTCATATCTGGTATCCTTCAACCATATCGCAACTGTTTTTCGAAGTATAAAGTATCTAAAAAGAAAAAAATCCCCCTTTGGGATATGTAAAAAAATGTGGAAGGGAGCACTATTTAAAAAAAAACCTGGACAACATTATTGCATCAGTCTCTCAGACGGATTCGACAACTATCGCTAAGTTCTCCGAGAAAAAAATCTCAAACTATGAACTATTACGTTCCGATTCAACAGGATGAAGCACGCGGGGGACAAGTTTGTGTTCAATTATATAAAAAATTTTGTACACATATTTTATATATTATATAATACATTTTCGTATCGCTTATTTTATATTTCTTTTTATAGTGTACCTTCTCATTCGAAACCTCGCTATACCCCTTACATCTTGGAAAAGAGATACTCATTAACGCTTGCGATTTATAAATATTTAAACATAGGAATCAGCGTAGGACTTGTATCCCACGTGGAAATTGCAATTCGTAATATTCGAGATAACTGGATAATCCTACCTTACGCAACATGGAAGGCATTCATCGACAGACGCGAGGATATTGAGCAGTTCCTGTGGTTCGTAATTACGTCATCATCCCTAACCATTCAAGGTCTGAATGTGAAATTTTGTAAACTGTATAGTACATACGAAGTAAAATTATTATTATATGTAAATGTTTGTATATGATGTCATCAACCTTTTCGTGCTTGATCTCGAACATTGTGTCGAGCATGTATATTTAGGACTATCTCAGAATGTGTATAACGCGAGTGAGAAATTTAACATTTTATTTCATATTTACGTCAAGAATGTGTTACTAACAAACGCGATGCTGTAAATATGTTGCACAATATTTGTGATAAAAGTTCCCTTATAGAATGTGAATTGGTAGCATATGCTTTGGATCAAATTGTATACCATACGTTACACGAATAAAAGATGTGAATAATAAAAAATAAATTTTAATAAATATTACTTTGTGTTTAAAAATTATTATTCCTTTGTGCCACCATTTCTTCATCATACTCCGTATATAGTTGATAAGGCGCTCATTGCTAAAAAAAAATTATTACGTTTAGACACTACGTTACATTATTTAAAAATCATTAAATGAATCATCTTAATAAAATCGAGAATAACGAGGGGAAAAATACAACGGGAAAAGAAGAGAGAGCGCGAATAATAATGGTAGATATGGGACTGCAACGAAAGGAAGCGAGAGAGCATAAGGAAGACGGTAGGTAGATATAGGATTGCAACAGAAGAAAGAGAGAGAGCATGAGTAAGTATAGGGTCGCAACGAGTAGAAGGGAGAGAACTGCATCTTATAATGAGTAGAAGAGAGAGATTAACATGGTGGGTCTTGTCTCCTTTCCGAGGTCCCCTAGCTCAGTGACGTCAACCCCCTCTTCCTCGCTCCTTTTGCCTAATGACGTCGAACGTCACGTCTAGCAACGTACTTCCCCTCAGACTTTCATACATACACACACATACCGCGTATACGCACTAACACGAATTGATCCAGAACCGGCCTAGTATACCTACTACTTTGCATGACTTGGGTGTCGCGTTACCGAGAAATGTGACATTTTTAGATTATGACTTAAACGTATTCAACGTAACTCTTACTCGACTTCCAGATTCTTAGTCTACGATGCAAATATACTCGTATATCCGAATCTAAAATGCTGAGTTGGTCAGCTGATTTGGGTCTTGCCCTGATTCCATTGTCAAATGTGGCTGGTATTAACGGATCGCATTTGGCAGTCACTTGAAATTATGTGATACCGTATGGAATGAATTACACATGAGTAGTAATACTAGGCGGTAATTCTAACTCATGGGGCTAGAGGGGAGCGCGGGGCGCGGGGAATACTCGTAGGCGCGGGGATACGTAACGCGGGGAAGGAGGGGGAAAGATCCCGGCTCTTACGTAAACATAGGGCCCTGGTCTTTATTTTTTCTCGTCACTCGCCACGCTCTCTCCAAAAATGCATCGGTAATAAAGGCTTGCATGTTAGAGAAAGATAAAGCGCGCGACGGAGCGCGTAACGTGCTATGAGTGAAGAAAGGATGGAAGAATCAATAGAGTACAAGTTTCTTTTTTTACGACACAGTTTTTTCAATATAGTTTTTCCTGGCGCGTCGAGGCCAAGAATGGGAAGTAAAAGACAATACATATATATATATATATATATATATATATATATATATATATTGCAAC
>JAANIC010004923.1:181436-205183 GCA_017607545.1 Acromyrmex charruanus
ATATATATATATATATATATATATATACTATCAGATCGGTGACATGTCGCCACGCGTTAATAGAAGTGCCAATGTTTTTCGGCTGCTAAACAAAAAAAACATAACTCTTCCGCAGTAAATGTGGAAGACAAGATGTGCAAGTATTCGCACAAAGGCGAGTACTCCAAGTCGAACGCACCCTTTTTTGTCATCGATTTCTCTTTTATTATTTGAACATGCATTCTCTCGTCTAGAAAATATTTACTTAAATTTTACGATCGACAATCTAAAAAATTAAAAGCTACTCTTTGTGATTCCTCATTTATTTTACTAATTTCCTGTTGTTGACGAGAAAACGCCTTTCAACTTGCTTTTACAAATATGAGTCTTTATCTACACAGGATCCACATTTAGATTTTGTACTTACTGAACCGATCGTGTATAAATAGGATTTTCTCTACATGATTTGTAACCTTTGTCGTAAATTTTATTACCGTGGATCTGACGATTCTGAGGATCTATGTTTTTGTTTATGTTTCCAATATCGTTGAGAAGATTTTTTAATTTCACGTTTCTTGAATATTATCACGCTCGTCGATCGGTGACCGTTAAAGCTCGAGTTTTATGTTTGCCCTTTGTACTAACGACTGTTTTGTCGAAATTTTCACGAAACGGAGAAATCTTGGACGTAATAAAATATATAATAGAGCGTAAGTGCTCGACATCACAGTGATGTCCTGGAAGACGAACGAATCGGTCGCTTCAGTTATTGACGATAATCATAAGTATCGTGCTAACATAGCCAACGTAGTCGAGTATATTCGAAACGTGGATCCGGAACAGTTCGCAAATATCAGAGACGAAGTGTTCGAAGTGCTCGAAGAAGTGAATTTCGAAGAAATAATGGACCAAGAAATCGATTCTGACGAAGAAATATTATCAGACGCTGGCTAGCGATTTGAGCGAGCATACAGATTACGTAGAAAGATTTGTGCCATCTTTAGAAATCCATGCATTGAACGGCCGTACTAAACACTGTATAATCCATTGTTATTATACGATGGGTGCTTTAAGTATATGTGCAGCATGCATGGTCCGTTTGACTGATACTGATATCGCAGGATTGTATCTCGTAAGGAAGCACGATATCTGTTATATTGACGCGCTAAGCGGTCAGTCTTGCACGAATTGCAGACTGCCAACATACATTATATTTCCATGCAACAAGTGCCCACACTGCACACATTGAAAAAACTATTGCGAATAGCGAGCGAAAATATTGTGAGCGAAACACTACGAGGTCTGTTCAAAAACTATCGCGAATTTTGTGTTTTTTCAAAAATTATTTATTTATTCATGAATATGTATTTTGTCCCCTTCAAAGTAATCCCTATCAGATATTATACACTTATGCCAACGTTTTTTCCAATCCTCGAAGCACTTCAAAAAATCATTTTTTGTGATCTTGTTCAGCTCCTCCTTCGATGCCGTCTTTATCTCCTCAATCGTAGCGTAGCGTCGTCCTTTCATGGGCCTCTTCAGTTTCGGGAACAAGAAAAAGTCACAGGGGGCCAGATCTGGGGAATACGGTGGCTGCGGCATCATTAGTGTGTTGTTTTTGGCCAAAAATTCGCGCACAAGCAACGATGTGTGAGCAGGGGCGTTATCATGGTGCAAAAGCCAATTTTTGCTCTTCCACAAATCCGGGCGGATTGCTTTCTGGCGGATTGCTTCGCGCAAATTGCGCATAACTTGCAGGTAATATTCCTTATTGACCGTTCTACCCTGTGGCAAGAACTCATGATGCACCACGCCCTTGCAATCGAAGAAAACTGTAAGCAAAACCTTCACATTTGACCGAACTTGGCGCGCTTTTTTCGGTCTTGGCTCGTGCGGCAGCTTCCATTGGGATGATTGAGCTTTGGTTTCCACGTCATAACCATAAACCCATGATTCGTCACCAGTTATGACCCTCTGGAGCACATTTGGGTCGTCGCGGACAGAGTCCAACAGCTCCTTAGCAATGTTAATGCGATGCTGTTTTTGGTCGAAATTGAGCAATTTTGGTACGAATTTCGCGGCGACCCGTCTCAT
Source organism: Acromyrmex charruanus (assembly GCA_017607545.1). Lineage (NCBI taxonomy): Eukaryota > Metazoa > Arthropoda > Insecta > Hymenoptera > Formicidae > Acromyrmex > Acromyrmex charruanus. The sequence continues at coordinate 183,510 of JAANIC010004923.1, forward strand.
GCCCAAATCATTGGTAAAAATCGAATGGCATGAGCCAATCGATATGTTTAGGTCCTCAGCAACTTCTCTAACGGTGATTCGACGATTGGCCAATACTATTTTCTTCACTTCATCAATGTTTTCGTCTGTTGTTGACGTGCTCGGGCGTCCGGCACGCTCTTCGTCGTTCACATCTTCTCGGCCCTCTGAGAACATTTTGTACCACCGATAAACGTTGCTTCGGTCCAAGGTAGCTTCACCATATGCCACAGTCAACATTCGGAATGCGTCCGCGCACTTAATTTTGTTTTTCACACAAAATTTGATACAGATTCTTTGATCCATTTTTTGGAATAGGCAAAAATCGAAGACGAGCCAAAACACGTGCAAGCAAAGCAGCTGTCAAAAATTAACTGAACATTCAAAATGGCCGAACTTGTCGGCATAAGTGAGAGACATGAGTACCAACATAACGCCACAAAAAAATCGAAAATCGAATATATGTAACCCGCGGAAATTCAAAATTCGCGATACTTTTTGAACAGACCTCGTACACTGGAAAATATGTGGAAAGATTATAATGTAGACGATGTTCTATATGTTCTCGGTAATCTGCAAAAAAGAGACACAAGTGCGAATATCGCCGGTGCAATTTCTACGCGATCGCGAATTAGATATACATGATGAGAAACATGGAATAGTTATTAGAGAGCCTGTTTCTGATTGGTCTTTACTCGCGCGACAAAAAGTGTACCCACGGTTACGAGACAAATGTTACGAGGACGATGAATATCAAAAGAGACATTGGTGGAATAGAAATGTTCAAGTAATAAAGGACGATTATTATTGGGCGAAGAAAATCGCAGATAAGAGCCAAGGTTGGTGCATTAAGATTCCCGCGGGTAAATGAAAAGTGTGTCGAACTGTTTATTATTGACAATATATGGATGAAGTTTCGTGATCGCGGTCTTGCGCTAAAACTATTTCTCGATAGATGCGACGATCAATGTTTTGAATGTGAACAGTGCACTTTCGCAAACATACATAATAAAAAAGATGTTAGAATGTTATGACATTCTAGATATGTCACGATGCTGCAATGAGTGTGAGTTACGTTCAAGTGCTCCGTGGAAGAGTGTGACGTGATCTAAAGACTGTAAAAAAAAAGACATGGAAAATCACGAACGAGTGATACGCGAATTGTTGGAACAGTGCGGCCAGATCGCTACTCTGGTATTTCGCGTGGCTGCAACAATGCGAGTGCATCGAGTGGCTCGAAGAACTTTGTCGTGCCAAGCGTCCGCGTCTCACCGTTGGACACAGACAATCCGTGGTGGCGAGGATCGCGCGACTCGCGGGTGCAAAATTGCAATTGGAGCGATGTTTCGTGCACGTTGGTGGCGAGTACGCGAGTCGCGACGAAAGATCTCTCGTCTGGCGAGAGATCGACGCCGCGTTTGAAAGCCATATATCGATGCTGTGATAAACTCTAATCACATTGAACCGCGGCGGTTTTTGGAAGACGCGAGAGAAATAGTGTTCTAGCGTGTGCGAGACGCTGTAGAAAGACACGGTAGCGTAAAAGTGAACACCGCGTTCAACGGTGAGTTCGCGACGAAGGATAAACGTGCTCATAAGAGCATAATTACAAAGAACAGCGAGATATACCGATACACCGATTTGCGCGAGTGGTACGAGCAGCGTGTCATCCAGCCTATCCTAGCATCGCTCGAAGAGTTCTAGGAACGCGACAGCGGATGGGCATTGTCACGTATACTGAATTTGACTATCAACGTGAACAAATTAAATCCTATGCGCGCGGGATGTCATATCAAAGTGGGAAATAGTGACGAAACGAGTGGTGATCAGTGTGCGTACGGACAATGCGTGCTTCACATGGTCAGTGGTCGCCGCGTGTTGTACCTGTCTGAAAAGTATACGGATTGGGTATCGTCATATCCGCATTATACGACAGTATTGAATCTCGCAAACATTGAGTTTCCAGTTACTTTAAAAGACATTTCTAAATTCGAACGATTGAACGCGGTGTCGATCAATGTGTACGGCATCGAGAATAAACAGGCCCTTCCTCTGCGACTCACCAATGAAAAGAAGGAGAAACACGTCAACGTGCTGTACGAGCAAGATCCACGCAATGACGATGTTGGACATTTTGCGTGGATAAAAAATCTATCCCGTCTCGTGAGTTCGCAGATTAGTGGGAAAAAGAACAAGAAATTTTTCTGCGATCGATAAGTATACATAAAAAATTATTGTAATTTTCCGTCTTACTAATAAAATAATGGTAATAGTTACAATTTTTTTTTTTCAGATGCTTGCACTATTTCAGTACCAACGAAAAATTGCAGTCGCTCGTAATGGACTGCGAGAAGATCAACGACTCCGCTATCCGACTGCCGAGCGTGGACGACAAGTGGCTCGAATTTGAAAACCACTGCAATAAGCAGAGCGCCCCAGTCATCGTCTATGCTGACTTGGAGTGCGTTCTACGAAAGATGGAACTTGACAGGGAAAATGCGTCGTCGTACATATATCAATGGCACGAGGTATTTAGTACAGGATACTATATGCGATGTTCGTACAACGACGTGTTATCGTCATATCGATTCTGTCGCGATGAAGACTGTATAGCGTGGTTCGCGCGACAACTCAACGATTTGGCGCATCGAGTGAAAAATATAGTATCCGCCAACCATGGAAACGTTGTCGAAAGAACAATTGGAGGCGACGCGTTGTCATATTTGCGAGAAACCGTTCGCGCCGGACGATACGCGAGTCCGCGATCATTGTCATCTCACCGATAGATTCCGTGGTCCAGCGCATGCAAATTGCAATCTTAATTATAAAAATTCATTTTATATTCCGATCCTTTTTCACAATTTATCGGGCTACGACGCGCATTTTATAATTAAAGAAATTGCTACCGCGTACGAAGGACATGTAGATGTGTTACCTATAATCAAAGAAAAATATATTTTGTTCACTAAACATGTTCAAGATACCGCCGAGAGAGCAGACTCGCGAAAATGCATAAAATTACGGTTCATCGATTCTTTCAAATTTCTAAACGCAAGCCTCGATAAATTGGCGTCGTTTCTAAGCAGAGACAAATTAAAAATCGTTCCAAATTTTCAACACTATCGGATGAAGAATTTGAATTACTGACTCGTAAAGGTGTCTTTCTGTACGAGTACGTTGACTACGTCGAAAAATTGCAGGATACGCGCTTATCACCGTGCGAATCATTTTTCAGTTCGTTAACTGGCGATACAGTATCCGAGAGCGATTACGCTCACGCTGCGAACGTCCGGAAGCGATTCTCCATTCAAACGCTCAGCGAGTACAGTGATCTGTATTTGAAAACCGATGTCTTGTTATTGGCCGACATTTTCGAAAATTTCTGCGAAAGTTGTGTCGCGAGTTACGGTCTCGATCCCACGCATTACTATACATTGCCTGGTCACGTGGGACGCGATGACTAAAACATATAAGATTTAAACATATAAGACTAAAGCGTATAAGATTTGAGTTACTCATCGATATGATCATGTTCATCGAGCGCGGTATACGCGGTGGTCTCAGTCAATGTTCAAACAGATACGCGCAGGCTAATAACAAGTACGAGTACATGCGTTCGTACGACTCATTGAAACCGTCGTCGTACTTGATGTACTACGATGTTAACAATTTATACGGGTGAGCGATGTGTCAACCATTGTCATACGCCGAATTTTGATGGCTCGAAGACGCTGCGAACTTTGACGTGAGCGCGATCGCTCTGGATTCACCCACCGGTTACATTCTCGAAGTCGATCTCGAGTATCCACAACATCTACACGACCAACACACTGATCTGCCGTTCTGTCCGACGCGCGATAAGCCGCCCGGCAAGCGCGAGGCTAAACTTCTAGCGAATAACTTCTACGATAAACAGCGTTACATCATCCACTACCGCAACCTGCAGCAATGTACTCGTCACGGTCTTTGTGTAACAAAGATTTATCGAGTACTACAATTCGCGCAATCTCCATGACTTCGCGATTATATTGAACTCAATACAAATTTCAGAACTCGCGCTAAAAACGATTTCGAGAAAAATTTATATAAATTAATGAACAACGCGGTATTCGGTAAAACTATGGAGAACTATGTGCGCAACCACATTGACGTAAAATTATTAACAAAATGGGACGTACGGTACGGCGGAAGCAATGATCGCGAAACCGAATTTCCACAGCCGTAGCATCTTTGCGGAAAATTTGATCGCCGTCGAACTGCGCAAACTCGAGGTGAAGTTCAACAAGCCGATTTACGTGGGTATGTGTATACTCGACATATCGAAAGTGCTTGTACGAATTTCATCACGAGTATATGTTACCACTGTTTCGCGACAAATGTAAAATTATGTACACCGATACGGACAGTCTTGTATACAGCGTCGAGTGCGAGGACGTTTACGAGACTACGAAATGCGATATCGCTAGATTCGACACGAGCGATTATTCGATGGACAACGCGTACGGTATGCCTCTCGCGAACAAAAAAGTACCCGGTCTGATGAAGGACGAAAATAACGGTGTGATAATGACCGAATTCGTTGGTCTCAGCGCGAAGATGTACGCGGTGAAGGTGGCAAGAGAGAAACTAAAAAAGCGAAAGACGTAAAGAGTAACGTCGTAGCGCGAATGATAACGTTCGACGATTACGGTGTTTGAACGAAGAGATCGAAATGACTCGTCGTCAATCATGTATACAATCTAAACTGCACAATGTGTACACGATATCCGAATCGAAAATCGTTCTGAGTCCATACGATGACAAACGATACGTCGTACCGGACTCGACGGAGACGTTACCGTGGCGGCATTAGCGGATACCTTTGTAATATGTGTGTGTGTGTGTGTGTGTGTGTATGTGTGTGTGTGTGTATGTGTGTGTGTGTGTGTGTGTGTGTGTGTGTGTGTGTGTGTATGTGTGTGTGTGTGTATCAACATTTATATTACTATTGTTTTTTTTATATTTTCATACAGTATATATGTATTATTATTGTTACGTCCAAACCCTTGAAAATTTGATCAAGGAAACAATGAGGGAGAACGGAAGGACGGTTAGACTCAATCTCACAGGTATACGAGCGGAGGCGAACACCTGCGAGTCGTACGCACCTTTTCAGTCCCGGAATGTGGGTCAACGTCCGAAGGGACGCTATGACACCTGTTCCGCTGGACAGTGCGAACGTCGGTCCTACTTTTTCAGTCAAGGAACTTAATCCTTTTGACCCGGGACTGGACCTCGTGCGATCTCAGATATTCGAGGGAAGTGAATGCGAGGGGTGATGTCAATAAAAGACAGGGGAATATCTTAAATTACATATTAATAAAATGAAATATAATGAAACAAAGGAATTTTATACATTATAAAACTTCTCTTTACAAAAAAAATATACATATATATAGCTCATGGATGTATGCGTATATATGTGTGTTCGTTGGAAACGGACGCAAGTGTATATAGGTACAAATGCATGTGTTTCCATGCGGGGAAACGAGGGGATCGACTGGAAAGAGTAACGACTTACTGTTAGCTGCCCAAGATATCGGGTAGGTTCCAGTGAATGACTCGTCGAAGGAGATCCGTCGTCCGCGGAGAGCGTCAGAAGGGCAGTCGCAGTGGGGTACGCCTAATGATTCCAGTGCCGATTTGCCCACAACTTCGCGCTCGTATGGAACCGCGAACTGGCGTGAACTGAGTTAGCTTGATTTTCGTACTAACCGCAACATTAGTTTGGATCGCGAACTTCACTGACGTGGACCGAGTGATTTAAAATTCTGTACTGACGTGAACCGAGTGGTTTAAAATTCTATACTGACGCTCTGCGCTTCCGCGGGACCTCTATTTATACCCCGAAAAAAGAACGTTGTGCCCTTTATCTAGGATGTAAAAGTTAGTTGCAATGTCACGCGAGATTTACGATTTTTATAGCGTCCTATCATTGTTGATCTAAAGTACATCGTTAGAGTAGTTTCGAGAAGAAGAGAAAGTGATTTTCCTTAAACGGTTTTCCTTAAAGAGCCAAGATTGCTCCGAGACGGATGACGAATTCTGTTATTCTCGCGGAAAATATGGCTAGGTAAACAAATGGTTACCGTGCACAAATAGGTTTGCGTGCAGGGCTACCATTGTCTGATTTTAGCTAACGTTCCCGTGGGAAGTTATCCTATGCGTTTACGATTTTTTAAGTGCAACGTGGCGCCTGTTTTCTAAAATGAAATTGTTAGTCAGTCTCGGATGACAAAGCCTAGATTTTTCTATTGCATGATCTCGGTGCATTTATAATGTCTTTCAATCTTGTCTCTTTTAGAACCTACATTAAGATTGTTATTCCTTCCGGGTTGATTGGCATTTATGACTTTTTGCGGAGCCTGTCCGATCCTTCTTTTCAATTCTGTCAGACCGTTATCAGAAGGCTCCGCTCGAGTCTCTCAGACGCCAACCATAGTCGCGACGTGGAGCCGAAGAAAAAAAATCGTGACGTCTGTAGGACGTAACATTATTATGCTTTACATATTATCTTAATTTGTACTTTGTATATGTTTTTTCTACATTTTTAAATATTTTCATACAGTGTACATTAGTTACTATTATCATTATAATTTACACGTAATGCATTTTTTTACATTTATATAAGTATTACTATTATGTTTTATGTAGTATCATTTATTATGTAGTACCATTTATTACTATTATTTTAATTTCATGTGTATCGTATATTTATATACGTATTTTATATCTGTATACTGCAAAACGAAGATGAATGGGAAGTAATAAAAAATATACGTTTATATACTTATATTGATATATTTTTTATATGTAGAAATAAAATATATGAATCAAAATTTTATCAAATAACATTGTTTTTGTGTATCCATGAATTGTGCGATCCATCGAATCCCAGCCACTTGACGTACACCTTGTTTCCCTTCCTTTTACTTTCTCCACGAGATACACGTCCGGATGAGTAGCGCGATGCAACTCGTACTCGTAGAATGCTCCAGCGACGGATTTTCCGCGATAATCCTCGAGTAAATATGTTACAGGATTGGTACGCTGCACCTTAACGATCGTAAACACCTTTTTGGTCCAATTTGACGTGTAACCCTTCTCAAAAATCGTCTTGTACTTGCTCATGCGTACCGAATCGCCTACTTTGGATTTTGCAGGACCCGCGATCTTTATCGCACTGTACACCGTGTCCAAGAGTCTTTTGGCGATCGCGGGAGTTACTTCGGCGAGTCGCATGCCGATAGTGCGATGCTTGCGCGCGTTGTAATCTGATAGGAGACGCGGCAGCTCATCGACCCACTTGTAATTGCCGTTGAGCGTAAACATCTTCCACATGTTATTCTTGAGCGTGCGATTGAACCGCTCGACCACTGACGCTTTCAACGTTGAATACGTAGAATAGTGATTAACATCGTAAATTAAATTATAAAAATAATAAGGCTCAATAAATGTAAATAAATGAAAAAATAAAGGACTACGAGCTTAAACATCAAACAACAAAATAACAATCTATATGTAACGGTTAAAAAATAAAATAAACAATGTCATGAAATTAAAAAAACGTGAAATATAATTTAACAATCAGTAAGTGAACAAGAACAAACGTTTTGATCCCTGTTGGATCATTTTCAATTTTTGAAATTTTTCATTGAGAAGTGATTATTAAAAAAACTATACGAAAAATGTTATTATACCTATTTATTACTTGTATTTTACGTACAAATGTATAAAAATCATAATTCTAAAAATATGTACAAAATGTATAAAAATTCTAAAAAATAATTCTAAAAAACAAAATGGTGCCGCAACAGCACGTTTTTTGGAAGCTTACATGTGATGAAAGCCTCCGCGATGAATAGCAGAATGGAATAGCAGAAAGGTATGCTGTAGCCAAAAATTAAAAAATTATTTTTAATCTGCATTAAATTTGCTTGAGAAATACCTGGCAGAAAATAATATTGAAAAATATGCAAATGGTGCTGATGCATGAAAAAAAAGTTTAATTTTCACGTAAAAATTTGGACATAAAAATATGGATAACAGAAAAAGTATATAAGTTATCACAAAAATCATAGATATTTCTTTAGATAATTCAATTGACAATAATTGAGGCAAATTTCAAAGCATTTGGATTAATTTTATGGTAGTTCTGGTGTACACCATTTTTAAAAACACCATTCTGAGAAAAACGCGATTAAAGTTTCAATAACAATTCCTCTTCGTCGTATTTTAAATACATGAACACAATGATTTCTAACCGAAATCGATATAATCTATATTAAAATTGTGTGTCAACGTCATCTACAATATAAGATATGTAATTATAATGTCAAATAATGACGGAACTATTCATAAACAGAACTATTTAACGGAGGCATTGAGTGCTGTGCATCGCTCGATATAATCAACTGTATCTTTGTTAATATTGGGAATTTCACTGTCGGATAAAGAAATTTATATTCTTAAAATCTCAAACTAATTTAAGCAAAAAGAAAATTTCCGATTTTTTTAAAGTTTCAAGGTGGACTAACCTCTTAAGTCGTAATTTAAACATTTTCAAAATTATTCGAATTAGATCGGTTCTGAAACTTTTAACGCAATCGCGAGACTTATGAATTAATAATATTCTGTTCTATTTTAAATACTAGTAATTATGACTACAACACTCCCAATTTTAAAATGTCTAGTTGAAGCTGGATCTTCATTGCTTTAAATAATTCAATCTTGAATTACTATATACGAAGGTGTTACGACCGCCTTTGATGCCCTACGCTGGGATTTGTTTTTGCGCCCCAGCACAAGGATTGCTAAATCTCCAAAACACTAATTCCCCGCCAATGGCAGCAATCGGGCCTCATTTCAAACACTTAATGACAAAAAAACCACCAATTTTCGGTAATAAAAATATGGGAATATGAATTAATACAATCAATTTCATTTTTTTTTTAATAATATATTTTACGCTTATCGCGACAAACGCGCTTATTACATTTTCTAGTTTTAGCTTTCGAAAATACTTCGATTACGTCTTTGTAATTGAGACTGTTCGCTACTTTTTCAATTGATATTATTGCTAAATCGCATAACCGCATCTGCGTCATTGTGTTTTTCAAATAATTCTTTATTAGTTTTAATTGCGAGAAAGATGCCTCTGCGATTGCCACAGATATTGGCACAGTTAACAAGATCCATAACGCTATTGCTAAATTTGGAAACATTTCCAGAAGATAATTTGTTTAAAATATCAATTGGGGATTGCACGATGTTCTGTTCTAAATCTAAAAATGTTGTTTTATATACATTTATCTCATCAAACAGTTCAATAGCATTTATATCAGAACAATTTGTGTTTTCGTTATAAAGTTTTGCATTAATTTAAAGTAATATCGGAAGCACTTATATTATACAGAAATTAAAAAGCATGACTGTGACAATTAAGCTGTTCAAATCGTTCTTCCAAAGAATTTAGAACTATGTCAATAATATAATTAAAAAAATCTACTTTAAATTTCTGTTTCGTATCTATAACAGATTCGTCTTGATATTGATTATTTGATTTTGTTCGTTTTCTTAAAAGAAATTGCGATACTGATAAAAACTTTGGAGGAACTTTATTTGAGCTGCTATATCTTTGGCATTTATTTCAATGTGTACAAAATCATCTTCACAATATTTTCTTAAAAAATCAGTTACATTTTTAATTAACTTTATACATTGAGGTAAATTAATTCATGCGACTGCAAAGATTTTGAAACAATGTTGATTCTTTCTAAAATATTATACCAGCAGAGCACAGATAATAAACTTGTAATTTGCAATTTTTTTCGGCGTTACTATGAGCTACATTCTTAGTACTACTATCATTTGCTTTCAAAAATTTCTACAAACTATCATATATAACTGGTAAATTGTAACGTAAAGCTTTAACTGCATTCACACGCGATGACCATTGTATAGCCGATACATTTTTTGATGTTAAGTCATACATATCTGAGCATATTCAGCAAAATGTTTTTTTTTAAATATCCCACTGATTTGTATTTCGAAAAAAGAAGTTATAAATTTCTTGTATAATTGAGAAAAAGGAAAATAATTCAAATGATGCATCAGCTGCGTCATTTACTACTAAATTTAAGGAGTGACATGCACAAGGAACAAAAAGGGCTAAGGGATTTTTATTTAAAATTTGTTCTTGCACTCCAATGTTTTTCCCCTTCATGTTTGAACCATTATCATAATCTTGATCTCTCATATTTTGTATATCTAAATTATTTGTTGATACAAATTTTAATATAGCACTTGCAATAGCTGCATCGGTTTTATTATTTTCTTTAATAAAACCAAAAATGTTCAATAATTTTAAATTGATTATTTTTATATGAAACGAGCCGCACTACTATCGTTAATTGCTCCTGATGGATAATATCTGATGTCGAATCTATAATAATTGCAAAATATTTATTTGAAATAATTGAATAACATTACTTAAATAATGTTGACTGTTTTTGCACAATGGAATTTTTGAATTGCTTGTCAATTTAATTCACGATTACTAGAGTAGTTTTAATTGCGTTTACAGTCCGGAAAAACAATTCGGCGCGCAGTTCTAAAAAACTGCAATATGGTATACTCGCAAGTACATATATAATGTATATTAGTAATTCAATAGAATTAAAAATTTGATCAATAAAAAAACAAATTCTATAATGGTCGGTAATAAAAAAACTTCCTCTGAAAGTTTATCAAAGAAATTATGATTTACTATATCATACATCGATAACATCTCCGAAAAATTTAAAATCATTACTAAAGATTTAGATTCCAAACTTTTGTTTTTTAGTGTTAATAAACTTGGGAGGAGGTGATCAAAACACATAAAGATCCTCTTCCCAAGAATTCCAAAAAGAATGTTGTTTATAAAATTTGTTGTAATGCAACCTAGAGTAGGCAGACTTGCAGAAAACTAAAAACTAGAATCTCGGAACATAAGAATCACATTCGTAGAAACACATCTATACTTTCGATAACTGAACATAAGTTGTAATATCACGATTTTAATTAGGAAGAAATGGTCATCTTAGATTCTGAACGCAGTTACAACAAAAGATTAATGTCTGAGATGTTATATATTAAGAAACAAGATAATGGCATTAATCGCCAAACAGACACCGAATTCTTAGATAAAACATATATGCCTCTTTTAAATAATTTATAATAGAAGACAATTTTTAATATCAACTATAGTTCTTAATATAGTATTTTTTAATCTTTGACGACTTTAGTGGAGAGAACACATATATTAAACATAATTTACACATATTATTTTGTTTACGACATTCTACTGACTTTTATTGAGATACACATCATATATATCAGTCGAATCTGGATTTTCGCACGTTATAAACATTCTTTTGACATTTTATTTAATTTTATTATTACTGACAATGGTGTATTCCACTGATTTTTACATTATTTGACAATTATATTCAATGATTTATTTATTATATTAATAATGTCTACGTAACCATATCTACATGCGAATTATGTTCAGATAACCGAATCTTCATGCGAATTTGTTTTGAGGTTTACATCGCTGTGAAGTAAGTCTTCGTTTATATTTATTATGATATAGTTTTCACCTATTACTCTACTTATTAATTTAAAGGTTTTATTATTCTAGTTATATATTTAAAGGTTTTAATCATTACTACCATCTAGCCTTGTAATTGGTGAGAACGACTCTCTAATGGAGTAAGGATTATTGCACAACGATTGCGACCAAATTATGCTAATTTTTGTTAACAACGTAAGTTTATGTCTGCAATTTTATGGATCATGACTGTTCATCGTATGTTTTTTGTTGAAGAAGGCTAGAATACTAGCCGAAACATGTACAATTCTCATTTTATTTATTTAAGATAAAGCTTTCTTGAAGCGAATTACGCACCGATCACTGTGCCAATTCCCAATTGCCCGTTTGTCCTTTATTTATTTTTAGTAATTCAAGATTGAATTATTTAAAGCAATAAAGTAATAGGCATTTTAAAATTTCTAGTATTGTTGTGTTTCTCATATATGCGATCTAAAATAAAGATTCTTTTGTATAAACTCTGTTGAGGGGAGGGAGGTGGAAGAGAGGAGAGGAGGTCTTCCATATTTTACTTGATGTTATAGCTCATACCATATGTTTAAGCTATCTAGTTATTTCCATCTCTGACATCTAGAGCATTCCTGTATATCCGTAGAAAATACGATGTCATTTTATCAAATAATCGTTTTATCAAATAATATGTGGTGCCTTGACTCAATGCTGTTCTGTTTATATTAATAAAAGTGTGACATATTTCAATCTGACATCTCACCTTGATATTTATTTTTGCGCAGAATTACCATTCTCCCGGTTTCACCGATATGTACTCTCCAGCAAAAGCAAGATATTTTGTATACTCCTGCAAAACTGAGTAGAGATTTTTGACCTTTAGGTTTTCTCAAGATCTGCCTAATCTTTCTTGGAGGCTTGAAAATATTTTGGATATTGTGTTTGCATAAAATCCTGCTGATCCGATCTGTTGTTCCCTTTATTTATGGGATAGAAAGACTTTTCTTGTTTAACTCACTTATCGCTGTTGTTTGTTCAAGTTTCTTGTCTTGATCCTATGTTTGCTAATTGTTCTGTTTATAGCTTCCTTATTGTATTCGTATTTATCTGCAGGTGTTCTTTATCGGAGGTATTTAATGTTCCTTACACAAGTGAGTAGATTGCTGGCTGTTGTTTTACTGGATAATGATGTCACTCGGAAGATGGATATTTATTAGTGCGTGTTAGATTCCTATACACTTGATGGCCCAGGATATTGTCAGCCTTTTTTGTGACAAGAACATCCAGAAAAAGAAGCCACTCATTCTCTTCTATGTAAATTGTATACTATGATGTTCATTGTTGAGGAAGCTTATGAGTTTATGAAATTCTTCACTATAATAGATTATAAATGTACAGTAAATTTAACGGAACGTAACTTTTTTGGTATGCCACCTGTCTTGCGAAGAACTTTTTCCTCCAAGTTCTCTATAAAGTTTGCTATTACAAGAAAGAGGGAAGAGCCCATAGCAATCTTAGAAGTCTATTCGTCGAATTAGTCGTTGTAAAATTATGTGGTTGTTAGGTAATGCTTAATTAAAGAAATGACGTTGTTAAGGATTTCATGTAAGACCTCAATCATATCCAGAGTTTCTTTTTTTGTCATTTTGACTCTATATCAAAGCTTACTAAGATATTTTCAGAGTGCAGACGGATTTTTTTAGATTTATCTTACAAAACAACTCACCGGATTGGAAATACGCGATTCGTTTCTTCCAAAAGCTATAATTTATAAGATTGGAGTCGTGAGAAATCGAATGTAGATTTTATCGCACTGATAAGTGACCTGATAGGGATATTGGGTAAATATATTTTTGACAGTCCATACAGTCGTGATGATAAACAATATATTTCTGCACACAGAACGCGGCAATGCTACCATGTGGCGGAAGTTAACGCGATAGTCAATCAACTTGTTTGCTCGGAAGTAACAGATATATGTATAATTTCTACCACACTATAAAAATTGAAATCAATCCAACTTTTGCCGTATAGTATTGTATCATTTCTGAAAACTTTGCAAAGTAAGACCGATTTAAGGAGGCATAGGACCTTTTCAGCTTCAAAAAGTATGCTTTTTTCATCTAGTATGATTTTCTTCTAAAAAGGAAATACAAACTACAAAAATCGATTCTTTTTTTAAATGAAAGTACATATTTTTTTTCTATTAAAAAAGTTTTTTTATTTTAAGTTCTACGGAATATTCCTCCTCCTACTATTCCTTTATCTTAGGCCCTGCACGGCATGCAGCGTTTCGCGACATCAGAAATTTCTTCGATCTGGTTGATCTAAAACAAAAAATTTAAAAAGGGTTTTAAAGTATATTAAAAATTGTAGCTGTAATTGGTATAAATGGAATAAATTGATGGAATAAATTGTCTCTATTGGATGCGATTTTTGAATTTTTCATTTTTAACAGAATGGCAGACTTATTAACATAAGAAATCTATTTTCGGCAAACATTTTAATTTTTTTTCTAAAAAGAAATAAAATATAAAAAATTTTAAAAATCATCTGATAGAGACTAGAGAATTTCATAAGCTTTTATTAAAAAAAAAACAAATAAGTCTATTAATCCATGCTCAAGTTATCCATGGTACCGATTTTGAAAGTGTAGTTTCAAGAAAAATACATTTAAAGTTTTGCAACAAATTTACACAATGATAAAACTAATTTTTTTCAACTTATATGAAATCGTCTATACCAGGCCCATAAAATCCTCCTCAGTGAGATTATCTTCGTTTTTGACTTCTGATAATTCTGTGCGAACTCTTGCCTCTCGTGTGCGGATGTGTGCCTGACTCCTACGATGTATGTTGCTGGACGAAGCGAATTCAGCATTTCTCCCAATTATGATTCCTATTGTAGCTATTACTTTTAACAATGCAGAACCGATTTTCGGACACGAAGGAATAAGTATTGGCTTGCATTGTTAGCAATTTATCATTATTTTGTCCAATTATTTAATCCAAGACCTTAGTTCTCTCTGTATACAATTATACAGGGAGCGTCCTATTGACGACATTTCATTTGATCACCGTCCCATTGACCATGTTGCAATTGACCACATTGCAATTGACCACGTTGCAATTAGTCACGTTGCAAATGGCCACGTTGCGATTGATCACGTGTTGCAAATGATCACATTATGATTGACTACGAGTTGCTAATGATCACGTTGTGATTAATCACGTTGCGATTGACCACGAGTTGCACATAACCACGCTGCGATTGACCACATGATGCAAATGTATCATGATTAGGTTGTAGTCGGATAACGATAATAAAAATGTTATCTTGTGATCTAAACTTACGTTGTGTATTCGCTTTTATCTTTAGAAAGTTCTGTTTGGTCGCCATCTTGTTTAACCCATTTAACAAGGAAGGATTCAAATTTTTGGGCTGCCGGTGCGCCTGGGAATGCCTTAAGATATCCGCAATTCCGCTTATGAAATCTGCCCTTGAACGGAATGCTCCCTCTTTTAGTCCTTGTTGTTGTTGAGAAGAATTCGCTTACTTCCAACGATATTTGTGGCCAAGAACGCTTCTTGCATCAGATATTGTTGTTATATTTATCAACGGATTTTGTAACAACTAGTCTCGCACTTGCGTATTCTTAGTTATACACGGGAAAAGGTTTTCCATATTTAAGTAGACAGTTTTAACTCACGATAAATGTTTATTCAAATAAAAACTTAAAAATATTTCCACGTCCACTTACATTCATTCGTATAATCGATAGGTATCTAACATATTTTCAAAGATCCAAACAAGGCTCGAATCATTATTTCGTCTTACGATCACGAAGCTCTCAAAAAATAATCGAAATATCGCATTTTAATCGTTTGAGTCGATTTTCAATTTCCCGAAGTTATAATCGATCGTAATTTATGAGAATTTTTTTCAAATAGGGCTTGAGCCCCCCGTATATCGCGTAATCGGTATGACGGAATTTCATGCGTATGTCAATTTTACTCAAAACTCGCATATATCACGTTTCGCCCTTTCAATATTATAACGAGCTTAAAGCTCTTCGCATCTACTTTCAGTATATATCACGGGATTTTATTAAGTTTGCGCTTTTAACGCAAAAGCTACGAGATTTTTTAATTACGCGTCTTATGGCGTATCTCAAACTCTCTTTTAATATGGCATTTCTTCTCGCCTTCACCTTCATTTCCCTCTCTTTTACCTTCTTCTCGCTTCCTATTGGCTCCTTTCACTAAGAGCTCTTTCGCTATTGGTTGGTACTTCCTATTGGTCCTTAAGCCCAAAAGGTTATCGCACTCAATTGGTATTACCCTCTCACTTACACTCATACATTCATATTTTTTTTACATTTTTACTGATTTGCTATATTCGTGGTCAATCTACACTGCGGTGTGGTTTTATCCCTTTTTCCGTTTTATCTCTTAAAAATTACTAAATAATATTTTTATGAAAAAAGATTAAAATTAGTAATTTGACCATTATGTAATCCCTTTTCCTAAAATAACTAAACTGCACGTTGCTTTCCTTTTATTTTGTGGCTAATAATTACCTTCTTATAATAATTCTTTCTTCTTTAAATCTTTATGGATTTTCACCATCCCTTGTAGTCTATTTGTTGCAATATATGTTTACTTATGTGATCATTGATTATACTGTTATCATTGATTATACTGATAAGATAAACAGAATAAAATAAAATAAATTCACAATCAAGATAATTTATAGCTATTTATTCGCCTCTTCATTGAATCTATTAGTTTTAGTCTCACGGTTTTAAAATACGTAAAAAAAATAAAAAGAAGATAAAGAAAAAAATCTTTAATAAAATAATCCACAATAAAATCTAAACCGACTTATTTACACCTCTTACAGCCTGCCGCTGTTATCTTTAGCTATAGCTTATCCTTTATAATGCGTATTAATAGTTCATTATTATAATGATACACGTCTGCGTACAAAGTATCACAACTAACCTCAAATATCTTTTAAATACTAGAAAACAACAAAAAAACCTGTAATATGTTTAACTCTAGATCTTAACTTTACCGTACATTATTTCTTATAACCTACTTATTCTACGTGCTACTGGAATTCCAGTTGGTCTTGCTCGGTATATATTACCATAATTGGGCTTTCTTGGTTTGTGGTAGATACCTCGGCCTCGGCCGTTTGTAGATCCGGGCCAATTTCCACTTTCGATGCTATCTCTAATTTTTCCAACTGGATTGTTATCCTTTCATCAGTCTCAAATTGTGTTGAGAGAATATTACAATTCTTGTGATTCTTGTTGCTCTGAAATTATTATAATAATATTCACAAAAATTAAATCTTGATTCAGTGAGCGACTGAGCTTTGGCTCATTCGGTCACAAGGTTAGGGTTAGGTTAGATTAATGACCGGAACATCTGTCTTATTTCGTTAACATGTACAAAAACGTCTATTTATCACTCACTACTTATTTGGTTGATATAAGAGAGAAAGTGAGGAAACTGGTTTCCACGGCTGGAAGATCGTCTCTCTCTCTCCGTTCCTTGTTTCCATCGTGCAATATTATCGCCATGTTGTCTAGGTTAGATAACTCGTCTCTTGGTTTTGCGCTGCGTATCTTTTCTGAATGTCTGCAATTGTCTGATTCGCATGCATGGAGAGGTGCACGCACACTAACATAAATGATTCTTTAAAAAAAATGTATTTAACACAGTAAGTATTTATACAAAGGATATTTACACACTCACACACTCTTACACACACTCTTGCGCACAATTTTAAAACTGCTTACACAGTTACCATATCATTTATGTATGTAACGTCTGCCAAGATGACTGACTTCTTATGACGCAATTTATGTCGATATTATATAATTTCGGGTATCTTCTGAAATATTAGCTTCTCGTGCGAACTGACGCTTCGCAGTCCCGTGATTTATGAATAATAAAAGGTAAGAGATAATCTTGTCTCGCAGAAACGCGCTAAAACCCGAATTTCGCGAACGTGAACTGTCACACATATTTCCTCGTTTTGGCGCGCTATTTTGAATAGATCTATGTCTGATCTTCAAATGAATTATTTCGCAATGTCGCGTCGTTGCGTATATTCGCAGCTACTCATGCTCTCTTATTTCCTTGATGAAGCCGTACCGTTAAACGCGTCTCTCATGGCGGATACCGGCAGATTCTTCGATGAAGAATACATGGCGTCGGGCATAGCGTTTGGCCTTGTGTAGTTCATCCATACGTTCATCTTTATTTATACACTTATAATTACTAATGTACAATAATGTTCTGTTTAAAAATACAATAAAATGTCTTAAAACTATGTTTTGTCTTGTTGCCGTGTCTCAATTACGCTCAGAAAAAACATCTAGTGCGATGATCTGTTATTTCACATCTTTAAGTCGTATCCTATTTTGAAAAAAATAAATTAAATCAGGCTCTAATTGGCCTAGCCATGTTTCTAATTAATTTTTCTAGTTAATCTTTGGATCTACAATCTTAATTTTATTAATTTCGCCGTTTTTGAGCTCTTGTCACGTCTACTGCGCATAGATATCATGTACTTTTGCACACTTGCACAGGTTTGCTCTAGCTCCGTTCTGAACAAAACTTCACTTAATTAATGGTAAATACCATCTTTCTCATGGCCTTAATATCTAATAATTAAAATGAAACTTATAAATGCTTTAAACATTTAAATAGGTCTTTTCCTTCTCTGAAACAAAAACTTTACTTAATCTTTGAAAAAAATTAAACAAATTATACATAAATATTTTTGTTATAACATTCTATATTTCACTCAACTATTTATTTACATTTCGGCCATCAAATAAGAAAAAAAAACTTTATATGTTCTTTATTAATTTTTTATTAATTCTTAAATTATCATTTTTAAATTTACCGTATCTTCGTAACCTAAAGCTATCGATGCAATCGGAACTTAATACGACCGTATATTTTTCAAAGTATAAAAATGATAATGTTAAATAATTACTGAAAATAAATTCTTTCACAACAATGTTATCTTTCAAACTATTCAAATAAATGTAGTGATCTTGTATTTTGGCCATCAAATAACTGATGTATAAAACTGAACTTTTAAATAAAATAATAAAATTAAAAAAGAATTTTTTGGGATTTACTTTCTTCCCTTTCTTTAACTGAATTTAATGTCTAATGTTGTTCACCTTTCCTTCCTAAAATGCAATATCTTGAAAACTTAGTGTTTCGGAAATCTAATACTAACTAATTTTGTAAGTAAATCAATATATTATTTTAACGTAATATGAGTATTTTTATATTTAAAAACTCTAAATCTAATCTTTAAACTAATTAATGTTTATAACTCTAGATATCCAGATGTAAATTTGACTGTTTGCATTTATAGATTAGTATTTCTTAAATTTTTATTGTATTGTTTTGTCAAATTATAATTCTAATTAACTCTTTTTATTTTCAAATACAACGTCGAACTTGCATAAGGATCAAGGGTGAATAGGAAATAACGTAATTAATCATTCTTTATAATCTGGTTTTAATTAATCAAATAATTATATTTATATGTGTACATGACTTTCAAATATCTAAAATGAAAATGTAAAGAGATAAACACATAATGTATTTGACTTCAGTCTTTTGACTCTTCAATTTTTTAAACATAAAACATCTTAATTTAAACTTGTTGTCAATCTAATATATGATATGATATATTAAAATATCACATATATTAAAATAGATAATATAAAAATAAATACAATAACAGAAATAAAATAGTGTAAATCTTTCGTCCACAGTCAGTTTTTCTGCTGACTGTCCTGTCTGTCATCCTTTCGTGTCTCCTGGATCGTAGTAACTCCGTAAGCATCCTTATTCGGCTAGCATTGACATGTCCATCGATTGTATTTCCTGATTATTACATTTAAACATATATTTATGGTTATTCTCGCTTTCTATACGAAATTTCACAGTCGGTCGCAAGATTAGATTAGGATCCCCCGCGTAGAGCATGACCTTGTCGTGGTGCGGTGGCTCACCCCAGCCGTCCTTTGTCTTGGGATTGCCGGCGGAGCGACCGGGCCTGGATGTCAGCTTGGTGTGCTAACAGTGCCCTGTATGGACTCCTCCGTTAATTCGGAGTCTATACATTGGATCTGGTGAGTCTCTTCGAAGGCTCGCTCTCAATGTACTGGTAGGGGAAGGCGATCCTGACTACGCCCGATAGCATGGTACGTTAGGGGAAGCTCAGCTCCATATCTGTGATAACGCGGATGCTCCCGCAGGCGAGCTCGCCGGAGGCTGAATAATGCTGGCCAAGGTCTGAGCCCATGTTACGAGGGATGGTGTCTATGACCCTTCAGCGGTGCACTGGTGGGATTCGGATATAGTCCGCTTTTGGGGATCTGGCAAGGAGGGTGAGAAATCGCGCGGATGTATTCCCCGACGGGGCCCTTCCACTTCTCTTAGAAGGGGGCCACGCGGCCGCTCGGACATAAGCGGGGCGCTGGGCGGTGCCTATCTACCGTGACTGTTTGATCCCTTACGGTGGACGTGCTGGTTGTCACAGCGGCTGGGGTGTGGAGGAGGCGAATCTCCGAAACCCGAGAGGCCTCCCCCGGATGACTCCACTCGCAGCAGTACCCCGAGTCGGAGACGGGGAACCCTCAACAACCATGGAAATTGTAATCATCTTACGATGTGTAAGGGGCCGGAGCCCAGTGCTCCAGATGTTTCTTCCTGGAACCCGAAGCATATGCCAACTCTCCGAGAAAACTCGGGGCCCTTCCTCTCTAGGTCATGTCTCAGGAGAAGGCACGCCTGGCTGGCGGAGCCGCTGCAGGGAGTGGGATCAAACCACTCATGAATAATTTTTTCAAAATCCAAGAGAACGGAAAGACAATTCGCTGGGGACCTGCTGTTCAGAAGGGATGGCTTCTCCCACTCTGATGAGCAGGTTGACAAAGCCTCGACCACCTCGAGCCTGGAGAGAAGTTCAAGCCCATCCTCGAAAAGCCTGAGGAGTTTTCCACCCGGTATGTGTGTGGGACTTTACGTCTAATCGGGAAGAGGGGGGACCTGAGATTTATGGCAATGTCGGGGGAATGGATGGACGGAGTGGTCTGTGGGCAAAAATTGGTAGCGATGACACTCCCCCCCTCCCCGCCATCACTTGGTAAATTATCGCCCTCAGTCTCTGCAGAAGATGAGGTGCGAGCGCGCGGGAGTGGCAAGCTGGGCCGAAAAATATCGACGACCTCAGAAGCCTTCATCTCTTTCTCATACAAGAGGAAAAGCAACGCGGAGGTGAAGACAAGAAGAGGCCTAAAGAGGGCGAGGAGGGTGCTATGACGCAAGAGGACTCGGTTGCATCGACATGGTCTAGCAAGTCCATTGCATTCCTGACCTCTCTGGGATTAGAGGCCCGCATCCGACTTCATAGAATCTCCTTCTTGATTCTGTCGAACACTGAGATTGTCCTACAACGGAGGAACCGAACCTCGAGGCGGCCATCATCACGATTGACGATGACGGCGTAAGCAGCGTCGCCAAGGAAGTGATCACCTCAGTTGTGAGAGACCGAGGACGGCCGGCCATCGTTCAACGCGGGGAAATTCACGGCGGACGCCAAGAGACAGCAGGCTTTGGAGGCGCTTGCTTGAAAAATTAGAGAGAACGGCGAGTTTGCGGCTGATCCCACCACGTACGTCCTTCTCCAAGAGAAAGCAAAGATGCTTCCGAGAGGCGCGGATCTGAGGGAGGATCTCAAGCTGTAGCTGTCGGAGGCCACCATTTCGATGGAGGCTATTGAGACCGTCGCCAAGGCGGTGAAGCGCTCCAGAAAAATCGTCCATCAGCTTTGGTCAGTTTGACGGCAGCCTGTGGTGTCTTCAGTAAAAAAGCGCTGGGTGTCCTCCGCGGAAGACTGCGCGCTCCTTAAGCGGAGGGCGGAACTGCAGAGAGAGAGAGAGAGAGAGAGAGAGAGAGAGAGAGAG
>JAANIC010004923.1:209803-224959 GCA_017607545.1 Acromyrmex charruanus
CCGCACCCAGCAGGTGCCCAAACCATTGGGGGCCCTGCTGATTCTTCCAACCTTAAACTCCGGTGGGAGTCGCCCACAGGCCTTGGCAAGCTCGTCGGCCACCTCTATGGGGGTGGCCGAGTCGTCCAACCCGGAGACCCTGATCTCAGCCGTCTTCGTCGGACGGGAGACCTTAACATCGTCTCGGTCCGCGAAGACGGCCGCCAGTCTCTCGGCCAATTTGTCGGCCTTGTCTCGGCTCTCCGGGCCCCTCACCTCCCATATGAGGGCTCCCGTGATGGCCCTCCTGGGGCGGAGATCCTCGATCCCCACGTCCCTGAGGGAGATCGAGGATCTCGCCTTCCCCACCACCTCTTGGTAGCTGGTGGGGTCGGCACAGGTCACCGTAATGGCCGCCGAGCTTGGTGACCTGAGTTTCGGAAGGGGAGCCCTCTTGCCGGAGGCTTGAGGGCCTACGGCAGCGCTCCCCCTCCTTGCCACCCCGCTCGATTTGCCTCCGCTCCCAGACTTTTTGGGAGCGGGGCCCGCGGGCGCCTTGGCGCTCTTCAAACTCTTGGGCGGCCGGGGCGGCACCGTCTCGGCTTTTGCCGCTTTGGCGGCCGCCTTCTTGGCCGCCCTCGAGACGACCTGCGCCCAGGTCGCCTCGTTCACGTCCGCAGCGCGCCCCTCGGCCCCAGTTGTTGGGGGGACCGAGGGGGGCGACGGTTCCCTCCTCGCGGCGGGAGGGGGCACGCCAGGTACTTTACCCCCAGTCTTGGGAGCGGTCTTTTCTCCCTTGCTCGCTGGGGGCTGGCCGGCCTTCCTCTTTGCGGGCGGTGCCTTGGGAGGCGGCGCCATCACCGGGACTACTCCCATCCCCTTCAGGAGGCGGGGCAGGAGCCGCTCGAGAATCCGCTCGATGCGGCTCTCCTCATCGTCGACCCTGTCGGGCCCCCCCCTTCTTTTGTTGGAAGGGGACTTTTTTCCGACAGGGGCGGTCCTGTCCTCGACGGCCGCCAGGGGGTTGAGTTGTTTGGCAACCCCCTGCAGAGGAGGCCTGAAGTATGGGGACCTCAGGTCCTCCTCCGTGACCGTCACACGCGGCCGTGGCTCCTCCCCCTTCGTGGGAGCAGTCCTACTCCTCGTCCTTATGGGGCTGCGGGCGCCGGTGGAGCTATCGAGACCCGACCATTCCATGGTCGAGTCCCACTCCATACCCGGCGCCCCCTCCCTCCCAGATGTGCAGAGGGAGGCAGACCTCCCCCTATCGTGCTCCAGAACCGCGACCCTGGAGCGGAGGAGCACCAGCTCTTGGTTGAGCCGCCGTTTCTCCTCCGCCCAGGCCAAAGCCCCGGAGCTCTCATCAGGCCGGCCGCCATCGGCCGCTAGGTCGCCATCGCCCGACCTCGCCATCACCGAGCTCAGGGCTGCGGACAACTTTGAGTAAGCTGTCCACAAGTTCCTGATGATATCGCCTTTTATATTTTTGCTCTTCTCCACAGCCTTCGCGATGGTTGCTAATTCGCGAGTTGCTACCGCGGCAACCGAGCACAAAGGCTGCTGATCGTACTCGATGGCGAGGTCGATGGCCCTGTCCCTAGCCTTTTTCGCGGACGCGGAGAAGGTCTCCACGTCCGGGTCTATTATGGCCCGGTGGTCCCTCCTCAGCTGGCGGGCCTTGGCCTTATCCGCTTTTATCGCCCTGGCCTCTGCCGTGAACTTCCCGACATTCTCAGGGTTCAGGGCCGGCCTCGCCCTCGGCCTTTTCGAGGACTCCCCCTCGGAGTCCGTGGAGGACATCACGAATTCAGCCGTTCTCTTACGGCTCTCTCCTCCGAGAGACCCAACGAGGCCGTGGATTCGGCCCTCGACAAGGCACCCTCAGAGGTGGCCGTCTCCGCACGCGCCCCAACCTTACTGCACGCAGGGCCGGGACGTGACTTGCGCGAATTTTCGCTAGTTGTTGAGCGAGCGTCTACATCAACGCTCATAAGTGAGCGTGCTTCCTCCACGCTTTTGGTTGATTTTTTATAAGACATTTGAATTGATGCCCACGGCCCGCAGCGGCTCCGCCAGCCAGGGTGTACCCTCACCCCTCCCCGGAAAATCCGGAGAGGGGGCCCCGAGTTCCCCCGGGGAGCTGGCATATGACACGGGTCCCCGGAATGTATCATCGGGGACACTGGCCTCCGGCCCCTTACTTCCCGTGAGCGGATGTAGTACAAGTCCACTCACGAGTTTCGGGGGTCCCTCGCCTCCGACTTCGAGGGCACCGCTGCGGGTGGCGCCACCCGGGGCGGCCCCACGGACGGTTCAGGTCACGGAAGCGGCGCCCCTTCCGGACCCTAGCCGCCGTAGCGACCAGCGTGATATGCGCCGCCCGGTGTCCCGCTTCGGAAGGGATGCCGTCGCGGAGACACCGGGCACAATTACTCAACGCCCCCCCCGGCCGCGACCTCGGAATACGTCCGAGCGGCCCGAAGGGGGCGGGGATCGCGTGTCCTGCCTCGGAATACGTCCGAGCGGTCGCGCGACCCCCTGCTCCGAGAGAGACGGGTGTTTTTTTTTTTTATTCCGCGACGGACCGAAGTCCACGCGGCCCCGTCCTCCCCTACGGACAGAGTCCGCACCTCTCGAGGCGGGAGAGGCCCCCGGTGCAATGAGCCGAAGCTCTCGGGGGACCCCATCCCCCCCAGTGGCATGAGCCAGCCCGCAGCCAGGAGCACCCGGCATACGGACCGACCCGCCTTGCGGGAGCACCCGCTCGACACGTTCCGCACCCGGGACCCGAGGGGACCACCCCAACCCCCAGTAACGAGGGGAGGGGAGGGCACCACGGGACCCCAGGCGCGGTGGGGGTCGAAGCCCATATCCGCACGGGTAGGGAGTAGAAACTCCCCCTAACGGTGCCGTGCCACCGGGCGATTGAAGTCAGGGCCGCCAACCCTTACCGGCACACTGGGGACCCGTCCCGAGGGACGAGACCCCCAGGAGTCCCTCCCACGAGGAGAGGAAACCCCCTTGGGGTGCCGGACCCGGTGTACAGACCCCTCCCGTCGGGAAGGAGTCCGTACAGGCTGCTCTTAGACCCCCACGTGCCGCAAAGCGACCCGTGGGGGAGCCCCCTCACCACGACAAGGTGGCAGCCCGCGAGGGGGGCGTTGTAAGAGCTGTCACAACACGGACCGAAAAAGGCACATATAAGAGAGCGGTAGTAAACATTTGTCCGCTCATCGAGGATTGATGAGCTTTTTTTTATTATTATTATCAGCACAATAGTGTTAAATAAGTCCGTCATTTTAGTATTATTAGCTTAAGTTAGAGTTCGTTATTTGAATCAGTTAATATTGCATAAGAAACAAAATTATATTTTGTGTTGTTTGAAAAATATTTAATATTTTGTCAAGACGAGCGACGTGTTCGATTCTTAACATTTTTATTGGTATTCCCGCGTATTTAAGCGTTACGTTTAGTGATTTGTACCGGCGGCGCGGATTGAATTGGCAGTAGTGTAGAGGAGAAGGAGAGCACGCGCGAATGAGTCAGTGAAGTAAGGAAGTAGAGAGATGTACAACTAAATTTTAATAAAAAGAAGAGCATAAAACCACAGCACAAGATCTTTATGATATTTAATGTATAATTACGTTTATAAATAATTTAGACATTTTAACCACAATCTGACTATCTTCAGTAAAATTACAAATATCCATAAAACAAAGAATTTACATAAATCTAACATTAAATTCAGCGGTCATAAATATAAATATACATCAACGCATTCTTTCTTCTTGTAAGAGTACATCGTAAAACATGGTTGCAGCGCCAATTATCATATTACAAATTATGTAGAACAAGAATTGCCAGATTCTAATTTTTTAAAAAATTATATATAATATCGTTAATATCTTCTAGTCAATTTGATAAGGATTAATTCATTACCTGTTTTATAGATAAAATGATAATTCTTAAGCACTTTCTTCACGCAGATGGAAATTCGTCGTGACATTGTATTATTATTTGTCCATACCTTCATATGTATCCGCTATTTATATGTGCGTCAAAAGTTTAGATTATTCTAGAATTATTTTTAAATGTGAGAGAGATCTTTCTTTAGAAAAGACAGATAAACATCATGCAAACTTTCAGTGTCACTTTGCTTATTGATACTACTTATTTGACTTTTTATATATATCATCTCAGAAATTCTTCTTTTGACTAATGATTTCGTAGACAAGAAACCAATTTTAACAGAATTTGAATAAAAGAACAGGAAAGGATTAACAATAAAATCAAAAATTTGCGAATAGTCATAGATTTAGAGAAAGAATAAAAATTAAGAATATTAACTATAACATTATGCATTCGTTAAACTTTGAGACAAATCGTGATATCCAAATCACTTCCGTTGTTAAAGAAAATTTCAATCAAAGATATCACAGCGAATGAACAAGAAATAACAATATTAATATTTGTCCAGATAAATTTAAAACAAATTTTGCAATAATTAGTATAAATGAACAATGGCTAATAAATCTTAGTGATACTGAGATTCCAGAGAAAGCCAAAGTCTTATTGTAATTAGATTAACACTTTAATTTACCTAACAACATCATCAATAAAGAAAAGGGTATGCTTGAATTTATTAAACAGAGTGTAACCTTTTCAAAATTGATGATGAAATGTGTAAAACTGTAAGGAATGAGACGATTCAAATCTTAAAATCAATAGATAAGCGACAATCAATAGACAATAAGCGACATCAATAGACAGCGAAATCCGCAGAAAATGATATCATACAAGAAGATGTAAGGGAAATAAAACGATTCTCAGAGAACCCCGAAATTCTAGTTATCAGAGCAGATAAAGGTAACACAACAATAATTATGAATCGCGAAAGTTATAAAAGCAAAATGTTTGATATTCTTAATGACCAGAGCACATATATATTAGTAAATAAAGATCCCACTAACAAAATTACAACGGAAATTCGTAATTTATTAAATAATTGGAAAAACAAGGGATACATTGACTAAATATTTATAAAAAACTGTATGTATCGGACGGAGAACTCTCGATTCCTATGGACTGCCAAAAATTCATCAGGAAGGCCTGAGAATCCGCTGAGAATAATAGTTAGTTGCATAAATAGTGCTTTTTACTCTTTAGCGATTTTTCTAAAAGACATTATATATAAGAGTGACAAAAAAAATTTAGTTATGTAAAAAATAATTTTTGATATTATAAATAAGCTCAATGGAAAGATAATCGATAATAATTTTAGCATTATATCTTTTGACGTGATTTTGATGTACACGAATATTCCGACCGATTTGATATTAAAGAGTATTGAACGAAGATGATATCTGACTGAAAATAAGACTTCGATACCTATCCATGAGTTTTTAAAAGCAATTACGATTATAATTAACTCTACATTTTTTGACAAAAAAATTTTTAAACAGATTTTTGGCATGCCATTGGATTTTCCACTTTCCCCTATATTAACGAACATTGTTCTACAAGATTTAGAACTGGAAATTCTCACGACCAATAATATTGTTGCGTCCTTTTATTTTCCGTTATGACATTGTATTGTCCGTGCATAAAGATAAGATTGAGAATATTTTGGAATTGTTTAATTCGTATCATGAGAGCATAAGGTTCACAGTAGATTTTGGCGACAAAAATGGCATTAATTTTTTAGACGTTAAACTAATGCAACAAGAAGGAAGAATTATCTTCCATATATATAAAAAACCAACTAATTCAGGAAGATATCTGAATTATTATTCGAATCATCCATTAATGCACAAAAAGGGTGTAATCATCGGGCAATTTGACAAAATACTGTTTTTATCCCAGCCGAAATTTCACGAAAAAAATATTTCAAACTTAGTTCACACTCTGTTAATTAATGGTTATCCTCTTGAATTCATTTTCAACAATCAAAAATAGAATAAAAATTTTAGAAAATAGAATCAATTTAGATAAAAATAGTGATTGCAATAATAATGAAAACGACTCTAATTCTAATTTAAGAAAGAAGTTTTTTGTAATACCATATTTAAGAAAAGTATAGGAAAAATTTAATAAATTATCACATAGTCATGGCTTTAATATCGCTTACAAACCTATAAATAAACTTAATAGATTTATAAAAACAGGAAAAAATCGTTTATGTAAAGAGGACCATTGTGAAATTATTTATAAGATAAATTGTCTGGATTGTGAGTCTTCTTACGTTGGTCAAACAAAAAGGAAATTAAAAATACGAATTAAAGAACATAAGGTTGACATAAGAAGATCCACTTCCGATATGTTAGTAGTTTCACGCCACCAAATTAATAAGATGCATGAATTGGGATAATGTTAGAATTTTAAACACAGAACAATCATTAGTCAAATGAAGAATTTCTGAGATGATATATATAAAAAGCCAAATAAGTAGTATCAATAAGCAAAATGACACTGAAGGTTTGCTTGATGTTTATTTGCCTTGTCTAAAGAGATCTCTCTCACACTTAAAAATAATTCTAGAATAATCTAAACTTTTGACGCATATATAAACACATATGAAGGTATGGACAAATAATAATACACAATGTCACAACGATTTCCATCTGCGTGAAGAAAGTGCTTAAGAATCATCATTTTGTCTATAAAACAGATAACGAATTGTTAATTCTTATCAAATTAACTAGAAGATATTAACGATATTATAATTTTTAAAAAAATTAGAATCTAGCAATTCTTGTTCTACATAATTTGCAATATGATAATTGGCGATGCAATCACGTTTTACGATGTAATCTTATAAGAGGAAAGAATGCGTGATGTATATTTATATTTATGACTATATATTTATATTTATATTTATATACCGCTGAATTTAATGTTAGATTTATGTAAATTCTTTGTTTTATGGATATTTGTAATTTTACTGAAGATGGCCAGATTGTGGCTGACATGTCTAAATTATTTATAAATTAATATTATATATTAAATATTGTAATTATATATTAAATATCACAAAGAATATCTTGTGCTGTGATTTTATGCTCTTCTTTTTGTTAATTTTTGATTTATAAACCGTTTGTTATAATTATATATTTTAAACTAAATTTTATTTAGTTTATAATACTCAAGTCTCTCTACATTCAAAACCTTTCCCACGGTTAATAATCAAGTTTTACAAATAATTAAAAAGATATATGTATATATTTAAAAAGTTGCACACACACACACACACACACACACACGCGCGCGCGCGCACGTTCACTTATATCGTTCTCTGTATATAAAAATATATAAAATGTATTTACTTAATCTTTTAAGAAATCAACAAAACAAAACATTAAAAAATATTATCATTTTTTAACATTCTTGAGACTTCCACGGGTGCTTGCTATATAAAGATTAGTGTTTCGCGGGTTTTCTCCGTGTCCAGATCCATTCTTGGAATGCCAACATTTTGTGAAGTCCACTTCATCAGGGCGAGGAGCAGCCTGATACTGAGTTGACTCCTCGCCCTGATGAAGTATACTTCAAGGTTCATGAAACGACACGGAGAAACCCCGCAAAACACATAATCTTTAGGATATGAGGTGACCTTTTACATAAAATCATAATAAAGCATATAAAATCAAAATCAATATAAATATGATGGTAATTGAAAGTTGGTATGTCCGTCTCTGTTAACCCTTCTGCTGCACAGCTCCTTGGTCATCCTCACGAATTTCCTGGTCTATCTGCATTCAGCTCGAATCTTTCCTTAAGAGGTGTTGGTACATCCATGGGTTGTGCTGTCTTCTGATTATCATATTTAAACGAATCTTTAATATTATTTCCGCCATCTGTATAAAAATTCGGGGTTGATCGCAAGGTTAGAGTTAGGTTGTGACCGGAACATCTATGTTTCACGACATGTAATATATATATAACTTGTATATATTGCTACTTATTGATCGCCAATAAGTTTGACCTATATAACACAGAAGGTATCCTGCCTTGTTCCCGATCAGTCTGGTTGAGAATTTTGTCTGTCAATGACCTACATTTCCACCGTGTGGACTCCATTGGTGAACAGGTTGTTATTATTGCGCTAGTTTAGATCGCTGTGCCTACTGTTGACTCGCAAGCATGGAGAGGTATATTTACTAACATTTGTTAACTTTTGTAAAACAAGTANGGCCAAATCGTTTCGGTCGGAAGGCCATGCTGTGTGTGTGGTGGGACCAGACCGGTGTTATCTACTTCGAACTGCTGAAACCTGGTGAAACTGTGAACACCGTTCGCTACCAACAACAAATCCAAGATTTGAGCCGAGCGATTGTAAAAAACCGACCAGAATATCAAGACAGACAGAAAAAGGTGATTTTGCTCCACGACAATGCACCATCGCATAAGTCAAAAGTCGTTCGTGACACACTGGAAAAACTCCATTGGGAAGTCCTTGACCATGCGGCTTACTCACCAGACCTGGCCCCATCAGATTACTACCTATTTGCTTCGCTGGGCCACGCACTTTCTGAGCAGCGCTTCGACTCTTACGAAACTTTGCGAAAATGGCTCACCGAGTGGTTCAACACCAAAGACAGTCAATTCTACTGGCGTGGTATCCACAAATTACCTGAAAGGTGGCAAAAATGTGTAGAAAACGATGGAAAATATTTCGAATAAAATAACTATAATGGTTTCCTTGCAATTATTGTGTTTTATTTACAAAAAAAGCGGAAATTACTTAGGAGTACACCTGGTATATTTAACAATTAAGTATTTACAGAAATAAAATATCACATCCACACACTCTCAAACTATTGAGCACAATTTAAACCGCTTTTGCAATTATCGTGTCGTTTACACAAATACAAGTCGTCTACGTGACCTGGCTGTATGCCAATATCTTGACTTCCACTGACGCAATCTACGTCGCTTCTCTATGATCGGAATTCTACTGAAAATCGCTTATTTCGCTTTACTCGACGCTTTACTCTTCGTCGCATTATTAATTACGAACGATTAATTAGAGACTTCCGTGTCTCACGAATATGCGTATATCCCGTTTTATATATGTATGTGACCTTGTGCATGTGTTACGATGCAGCGCGTCTCGTTCTGTCGTGATACATTTTTGCGTGATCTAATTAATTTAAACTCGCGATATCGCGTCGTACCTCGATCGCGGTACCTCGTACTATCTTAATTACGCGGAAAATTAATGATGGGACCTAGTCATTTTACGTGTCCGTCCATTATGGCGGATATCGGAAAATTTCTCGATGAGGGTGTCATGGCTAACTTAATGACCATCTGACGTGTGCAGTTCACTCGAATTATATTTCACATTCACTCTTAAATCTATAAAATTACAATATATTCCTGTACGAAAATATAATAAAATTTCTTAAAACTATATTCCGTTTCATCAGCGTATGTTATTTTGCTCGGATACGTAAAACGATGATCTCTTCCCGATCTGTCACTTTTGGCTTTGAGATCGATATTTTTTTGAAAAAAAAATTTTAATCGAGTTCTAAATAGCCTCCTCATGCTTCTTTCCATGGTCTAGTGATTGAATTTTATCAATTTCATTATTTTACATTTTCGGACGTGGCCGCCACTCACATTTTTCACGTGCTTGCACATTTCATTGATGGATTCCGGTTCTAGAACATGCTTTCGCTAAATATCTTAAAATAAGATTTTTTATACGGCCGTTTCTTCTAAAATCAAAAATGTAATCTTTTCCTCTAATGAAACTTTTTTCTATCTTTTACCATTTTTAAGCTATAAATTTAAAAAATAAATAAAAATAAATTTAATAAATTTAAGTTATAAATTTAAATATTTGAAAATAAAATATTTGAAAAGTTATAAATCAAACAAAAATTATATTGTAACTTACCTTTTGGTCTCCTCTAAATGATCGTCTCTAATCGTTTAATATTGGTTTGACCATAATTAATTCAAATGTTATAACTGTTACTCTAAAGTTCAATGAATTATGAAAATTTTTTATATGCGTTTAATCTCTCTTGTAATATATTGAAAACAATACAAACCTTTAATTTCGGTCGTCTAGTTATTAATATCAAAATGTTAACTTTTCACAAAATCATTAAAATAAAAAACTATTTTTTATGGACTTTCGACTTTAGTATTCTCTATTCAAATTTAACGTCAAAACAATTTCAACATGCTTCTAAGATAGTGAAACTTAAAATTTCAAAAACAAAGTATTTCGGAATCAAATCGTTAATGCTACAACTAAGTAAATATATAATTTAAGTGTAATATAAATATTTCCTTCAAAATGTTATTTACTTTACAAAATTTTACTTTAAAACTTTTTACTTATTACATTTCTTAATTCTATGTATCCTGTATAGCCTCGATGAAGCTATACGTATTATTTATTGATAAGTATCTACTCTTTCATCATATATATTTTATTTTAACTCTACTAATTTTTTATTGTCTTTTCCAGATTTATAATGTCGAGTTTACACGTATAGGATTCATGGGACAGTTAAGGTCATAATTCCTTTTTATAATAAACTTTCTGTTTATTATATACTATAATATAAATGTATATATCTTTGAATAAAATAAAGTATTTAAAGTCTTTTATCTTTCTTATCTCTAGTATCTTTCATTTAAAAGTCATTTATATATATCTCAAAATAAAACAAAATATTTTGAATTTTTTTTTTATATTAAACATATAATGACCTATTACAAAATTAAATAATAAATAAAAGTAAAAAGACAATTGTCATTAGAAAGCTTATCATCAAGTAGTAGTATTTCATTTTTGGCTGTAATACTTGGATTTGCTCTTAGAACGGATCGTCGCTATGAATCACCTGTGATTGAACCTGTCGGTTGGCGTTGATAATTCGCCAATCGGCGTGGTTTACTGATTATTAATTTTAAATAGGTTCTTATTACTTTACTCGCTGTCAACGTAATATTTCGCAATCGGTCGCAAGGTTAGTACATACCCATGATACATGTCTAAATTAGGTTTAGGTTATAATATATCTATTTGCGTGGTCAATCGGAAAGTGGTCATTTGCAACGTGTGGTCAATAGCAACGTGGTCAATAGCAACGTGGTGAATCGCAACGTAATCAATCGCATAGTGGACATTTACTACTCGTGGTCATTTGCAACGCGTGGTCATTTGAAATTCGTGGACATTTGCAACTGATGGTCAATAGCAACGTGGTCATTTGTAACTCGTGTTCATTTTCATCTCGTTGTTATTTGCAACTCGTGGTCAATCGCAACGTAGATATTTGCAAACCATTGTCAATTGCAACAGGGTCAATTGCAACGTGGTCAATCGCAACATAATCATTTGCAACTCGTAGTCAATCGCAATATCATTATTTGCAATCGATTATCAATCGCAACAGAGTCAGTTGCAAATTGGTCAATCGCAACGTGGTCATTTACAACTCGTTGTCATTTGCAACACATGGTCATTTGCAACTCGTGATCAATCGCAATGTGGTCAATAGCAATGTTTTTATTTGTAAGTTCGTAGTGTATCGTAGTTATTTGCAACGTGGTCATTTGCATCCCATTGTCAATCGCAACAGAGTCAATTACAACGTGATCAATCCCAACGTGGTCATTTGCAACACGTCTTTTGTAACTCGTGATTATTTAGAAATGATGTTTAATCGCAACGTTGTCATTTGCAACTTGGTCGCAATGTGGTCAATCACAGTGTCAAAGCAACATGTTCATTTCCAACTCGTGATGTATCGCAATGTGGTCTATCGCAACGTGATCATTGGCAACTCGTGGTCAACCGCAACGTAGACAATCACAACGTGATCAATCGTAACGTGATCATTTGCTAATCGTGTTCATTTGCAACTCATTGTCATTTTGCAACTCGTGGTCAATCGCAACGTGGTCATTTGCAGCCGATTGTCAATCGCAACAGAGTCAATTGCAACTCGATCAATTGCAACGTGATCATTTACAACACGTGGTCATTTGCAACTCATGGTCAATCGCAATGTTGTCATTTGCAACACGTGTCAATTGCAACATGGCCATTTACAACATGACCGTTTGCAATGTGTACAATCGCAATCTGGTTTAACCTGGTCAAATGGGTAAGCAGCGCCATCACATTTTTTACTTTTTATAAACTGTGAAATTTCACCAAATACTGTAGTGAATTTTAACATTCGGTAATCGATACTGTTGTCTTCGAATCAAGTTAAAACACTTTCCCAATTTTTTCGTGGCTTTTGCAATAAATTCTTCTTCTTCTTTGTCCCATCAGTTGACCGAAAATTTTTATTACGCTGCATATTTTTATGATACTTATTACTACGATGAACTTCACGGGAGCCTTTCGATCTTTTCATTGTGAAAAATAATTTAACGTTCTCAAAGGAAACGTTTCATTGCCACAATGCCAACTGATGAGCGTCTGAAACAGCTTACGACCATTTATAACTAATAATGTGTTCTGCCTATCAACAATAAATAATTTCGGGATTCGATCTAAGGGAGCGCTGAAGAAGCACAAAGATCAACGAAAAAGACACTTGATCACTTTTTCACAATTTTAGTAGGGAGTTTTCCCTTTTTAGTTACACTGTTTTACTATTAATGCGTCGATTTAGTGTAACAATACTATTTTACTTGTCGTTCGTGATTGCGATAATATTCAAGACGGTCGGTATCGTGTATCGTAATTAGCCGTTCACGACGTGTCTGTTAGATTCGTTTTTCATGCGCGCTGGCAATTAGGCGGCCGAATATAAAGAAGTGCGCGATGTTATATGTTTTATTACCGCGTCTTTTTGCAATCGATATGACCATATTTCGTCATGCCCGGCGACGGATGTCGTTTACGAGTGGATCACCATATCTGCAGTATTGCATTTCCGCGGCTCGTTGCCATGCCGAAATGCAAGGATTATAAATAATTGCTGTCTTGTATTTCCGCTAGCTAGTTGCTATGTCGAAATGCGAGGCTTACCCGTTGTAACTTTAGGGCTACAACAAATATATTATATAATTATATCTATAAACAAAGTAAATCCTGTATATGATTATATCATAAACTTGTAACGACATCTATTGATAGAATAAGAAACTTATAAATCATAGAAATTTTTCGATAACAAAGAAGTGATTTTAGAAGAAAAGAGTTTCTACTTGCGCGTCGCAATGCAGAAGGCTATAGACACCGTTGTTTGAATTGCTATAACTTTTAAACTATTTTGAATTTTAAAAAACGCTTTTAGGATAACATTCTTAAGATTTAAAGTATACAAAAAAATATTTTTCGACTTTTTGAAGCCGAAAGGGTTATCCCCCTTAAGAACATTAAATTATTAATTAGTACAATATCTTCTATCGCACATGACATCAACAAACAAGATTACATGAAGCACCAGTGTTTTAATAAGAAAAGGCTTTCCAGCAAAACTAAAACAACATTGACATCTACAAATTCCTTTCTATCAAGACTATATGAACTGTCAAAAATACATGTACGAGGTCTGTTCAAAAACTATCGCGAATTTTGTGTTTTTTCAAAAATTATTTATTTATTCATGAATATGTATTTTGTCCCCTTCAAAGTAATCCCCATCAGATATTATACACTTGTGCCAACGTTTTTTCCAATCCTCGAAGCACTTCAAAAAATCATTTTTTGTGATCTTGTTCAGCTCCTCCTTCGATGCCGTCTTTATCTCCTCAATCGTAGCGTAGCGTCGTCCTTTCATGGGCCTCTTCAGTTTCGGGAACAAGAAAAAGTCACAGGGGGCCAGATCTGGGGAATACGGTGGCTGCGGCATCATTAGTGTGTTGTTTTTGGCCAAAAATTCGCGCACAAGCAACGATGTGTGAGCAGGGGCGTTATCATGATGCAAAAAAATTTCGCGGCGACCCGTCTCATGTCCAAATCATTGGTAAAAATCGAATGGCATGAACCAATCGATATGTTTAGGTCCTCAGCAACTTCTCTAACGGTGATTCGACGATTGGCCAATACTATTTTCTTCACTTCATCAATGTTTTCGTCTGTTGTTGACGTGCTCGGGCGTCCGACACGCTCTTCGTCATTCACATCTTCTCGGCCCTCTGAGAACATTTTGTACCACCGATAAACGTTGCTTCGGTCCAAGGTAGCTTCACCATATGCCACAGTCAACATTCGGAATGCGTCCGCGCACTTAATTTTGTTTTTCACACAAAATTTGATACAGATTCTTTGATCCATTTTTTGGAATAGACAAAAATCGAAGACGAGCCAAAACACGTGCAAGCAAAGCAGCTGTCAAAAATTAACTGAACATTCAAAATGGCCGAACTTGTCGGCATAAGTGAGAGACATGAGTACCAACATAACGCCACAAAAAAATCGAAAATCGAATATACGTAACCCGCGGAAATTCAAAATTCGCGATACTTTTTGAACAGACCTCGTATATGCTATCCTTTAAAACAACCGTCAATCTTAGGTTGTCGGAAGATTTCGGGAATAACATTTGATTCGTAATAGAAAGAGAGGCAAACAAACGCAACAAAATTTAACAAAATGTGACACACTATCATGTGATACGTCCAAACCCTTGAAAATTTAGTCAAGGAGACAATGAGAGAGAATGGAGAGGGTGTGGAAGGACGGTTAGACTCAATCTCTCAGGCGTACGCGCGGAGGTGAACATCTGTGAGTCGTATGCACCTTTTTACTGCCGTGGATCAACGTCCGAAGGGACACTGTTCCGCTGGACAGTGCGAACGTCGGTCCTACTATTTGGGTCAAGGAACTTAATCCCTTTGACCCGGGACTGGACCTCGTGCGATCTCAGGTATTCGAGGGAAGTGAATGCGAGAGGTGATTTTAATAAATGACAGGGAAATACCTTATGTTACATAACTTTACTTTAAATCCGAAGCGCCACTACGGTCTGAGTATTAAGATGTTGAACTAATATATATATATATATATATTTTCCACGCAAATGAAGTGATTTCAGAAATGATAATTACGAGCCGATAAATTATCAGCATTAACGCAATTGATCTGAAATATTAATAATCCCCCCAAATTTCCCAAATTGATCTTAAAAAACTACAATAAACTTATTGCGAAAAATATTGCCTCGGCCGGGAGTCGAACCCGGATCTCTT
>JAANIC010004923.1:225257-247353 GCA_017607545.1 Acromyrmex charruanus
TGTGTGTGTGTGTGTGTGTGTGTGTGTGTGTGTGTGTGTGTGTGTGTGTGTGTGTGTGTGTGTGTGTGTGTGTGTGTAGGGGAGAAAGGGTTAGCGAGTATGGGCGGCGAGGAAAGTGTTGCAAGAGCACATCGGGATGAGGTGCTTATAAAGGACGGTGTAAGGTGTGGGATTTTCGGGGATATACACGGTGACTAGTCTGTCCCCTTCGTAGGAGGGGGACGTAAAGAACCGGAATATCCGATCCCAGTCGATCGGCTCGGGATTTAGTCGAAATGGGAGGGGCGGGAGTTGATCTGAAGGAGGAAGAGGGAGTGGGAGTCGTTTCTCGAGAGGAGGAGGGGGAGGGAATCGTTCCTCGAGAGGAGGAGGGGAATAACCAAGGATTTCTTAAATATCGAGGTCGATAACAGGAGAAGAGGTGAGGTCCAACGGTTGTGTCTGTAATGTTGGTGAGTAAGAAATCTCGCTAAATTGCTCGCTAAATCGGTCGGTTGAGGCGGCACGATTGTGAATGGCCCAAGGGGACGGTTCCGCCTACTCCTCCGGACATAGAGAGTTCTTCCGCGTTTTCGAATCATACGCACTACAAACCGAAAGGTTAAAATGACGTACATGTATGTTCTTGAAAAAGGACGCAAGTGTATACAGATATATGTATTCCCATGCGGGGAAATGAGGGGATCGACTGGAAGGAGTAGCGACTTACTGTTAGTTGCCCAAGATATCGGGTAGGTTCCGGTGGGTGACTCGTGGAAGGAGATCCGTCGTCTGCGGAGAGCGTCAGAAGGGCAGTCGCAGTGGCGTACGCCTAATGATTCGGTGCCGATTTGCCCAGAACTTCGCACTCGTATGGAACCGCGAACTGGCGTGATTAGCACGGGTTTTAGTAAGGAGTTCCCGCACTCCCCGCGATAATAGGTCAACTCGTAGACTGCACGTGAACTGACGCGAACCGAGTTAGCTTGATCTTTTTACTGACGCTCTGCGCTTCCGCGGGACCTCTATTTATACCCCGAAAAAAGGGCGTTGTGTCCTTTGTCTAGGATGCAAAAGTTAGTTGTAATATCACGCGAGATTTACGATTTTTATAACGTTTTATCGTTGTTGATCTAGAGTACATCGTTAGAGTAATTTCGAGAAGAAAAGAAAGTGATTTACGCCAAAGAGCCAAGATTGCTCCGAGACGGATGACGAATTCTGTTATTCTCGCGGAAAATACGGCTAAGTAAACAGATGGTTACTGTGCACAAATAGGGCTACCATTGTCAGTTGCGAGTCTAGTTTCAGATAACGCTCCTGTTGGAAGTTATTCTATGCGTTTACGATTTTTTTAAGTGCGATGTGGCGCCTGTTTTCTAAGATGAAATTGTTAGTTAGTCTCGGATGACAAAGTCTAGATTTTTACTATTGCGTGACTTCGGTGCATTTATAATGTCTTTTGCAATCTTGTCTCTTTTCGGGCCTACATTAAGGTTGTTATTCTTTCCGGGTTGATTGGCATTTACGAGTTTTCGCGGGCCTGTCCGGTTTCTCTTTTCAATTCTATCAGACCGTTATCAGAAGGCGCCGCTCGGGTCTCGCAGACGCCAACCATAGTCACGACGTGGAGCCGAAGAAAAAAAAATCGTGGCGTTTGTAGGACGTAACACATGATATAATACAGAAAATGATTTATTAAATACTCCAAAAAGAAACAGAAAATATGCAATAGTATGTAAACGCGTGTTTGTGTGTATATGTGTCGGGTGTATGTAATCGCGATGTACAATAGTGTGTATGTGTGCAGAGTGCTTCCGATACTTACAGATCAGTAAGTCGAGTTGCCTATCTGTCTGATCTAATCCTATTCCGCATTATCAGTAAAGCGTTCTTACTCATAAGCAGATAGGCAACCCAATTTACTGATCTATAGATATCGGAAGCACTCTGTACACTCATCGACTAAAAGGTTGCAACACTTTTTTTTAAATAGATTTCGGAGTCTGCTGATTGACTGATTGATTCTTATGTATAGATCCTTAAGGATCAATCGCTTGGTGAGTAGGCTGTATTCCGAAAATCATATTAAAAAATCCGTGATCTGAATCTGTGTGTTTTGCACATTTATTTCAAGATTTTAATAAATTCAGATAGTTGTGCTAGTTGTGATATCTGTAAAATTATTAAACGCGTTAAACATTGCGATCGCATTCACTCATACAGCACAGAAACTTGCAGTAACATTGTATTGTAAATGTCGCAATATTGCATATTGCGCTCTAATATTGCTGCAACATTGGTAAGAATAAGTATTAGGAATTGTAATACATAAAATACATATTATGGTGCAAGATTTTATTTTAAATCTAACAGCATTATTACAGAGACTTTAAAAAACATTTTGGCTTTTAAGTAAAGAATTGCTGTCACATGTGAAAATATACGTCAATTACACATTACATGATTATGTTAATTAATAACAATAATTATATTAGGACTCTCAAATTTTAAACAATACAAAAAGATAAATATAGGCTAATGAGAGTTAGCAACGATAAATGACGCAATTATTTAGTGAACAATCAATAATCAGATATTGGATTAATGTTTTCTTTATTTTGAACGTTTCGACTCTCTTTGAAGTTCTCCTCAGTAAGAATGATACAAGTATAATTAGCTCATATGTCCATAATGCTTAAGTCAAATTGATAAAGATGCAGCGTTGTTAATCATTACATGAACATGAAGCATTGTACTGAAGCTTTGTTGAACATATTAAAACTTAAAAAATATAAATGTTAAAATCAAAAATAAAGATCACACATTTTTAGAACACATGTCCGTGTAAGACGGCGCATCACTCAGATATCAGATGATCGTTAGTTATTTTCATTTTAATTTATGACTCCTGCACACTGTGGACGCGGAAACGCTTGCCGCACGGCAAAATGCGACGCGGTAACCAATGAACATGTTAAGAGCTGTATAAGCTTATTTTTTATCGCGTCGTGGGTTGCACGAGACTAAGACAAGACGATATTTGTAAAAATATTTTCAAATATCACTGAAAATTTTTGAACATTTTATTCTTGTCTCAGTCTTGATGAATATTCGTAGAAAAAAATCACGTCTTGTTTTGTTTCCAATCGAGCAAAGCGTAGTGTTTTGTTGTAATAATGTTTTGTTTAACAAGTTCGAACAAGTTCTCTCTCTCTGTGAAATAATTTCTGTACACAGAACGCAGCAACTCTTACCGCGTGGTGGAAGTTGGCGTGATAGCCAATCAATGTCTCGCTTGCTCGGAAGTAATAGATATATAATTTCCACCGCCAAAAAAAAGTGGTAATTATACAGAATAGGTCCCACAGCTTAAAGATCAATAAAATTAAGCTTATTCAATGCATTCAAAACGATAGAATCTAGAAAAAAATGTCGCTATGCGAACCGAGATAATAAGCGTTAAAGTTGACGACTATTGTGGTTATGTAACTTTTTTCTCTTATTTACAAATATATATATATATATATATAATTTTCTTAGAAATCAATAATATCAAGACAAGACCAAGAATCTGAACATCTTGTCCTGGTATTGTCTTAATAATTTATTAGTAATCTTGTCTTGATCTTGTCTTGAATTTGAACGAATTGGAGGCAAGACAAGACAATACAAAGATTAATCTTGTTATCGCGTTACATTTTGCCACGCGGCAAGTGTTTTGTATCTGTTGCAGTTCTTCGTGTATCATTGAATGCGTTCAGCAGAACGCAATAGTTGTGCAACCTTTTTATGATTGTCTGAACGGTCCTAAACATACTCAACGTCTCAATAAGTTTACTCAGCGATCTATGATTTTTAGTATGATTTCTAGTATTTCTATGAACTAAAAGTATGCTGAGTCGCGAACAGAACAAAATGGCTATCTTCATGCGAAAAACAATACATGTTTATTTGAAGTATGTAT
This sequence comes from Acromyrmex charruanus, assembly GCA_017607545.1. Taxonomy (NCBI): domain Eukaryota; kingdom Metazoa; phylum Arthropoda; class Insecta; order Hymenoptera; family Formicidae; genus Acromyrmex; species Acromyrmex charruanus. The sequence continues at coordinate 229,204 of JAANIC010004923.1, forward strand.
ATAAAAATGCTACATACATCATTACTGATACTTTGGACATTCGTGAGAAGTTACAAAATGGTACGTATGAATATTAATATAAAAAAATCAAATTAATTCCTAAAGACTCCTTAATGATACAAAATGGTTGGATATAACAAGGCAATAAGAATCAAGCACGGTAATTCTTCTGCAAACCAATACGTTTAATAAAACAACTTTAATAATAATTAATCCGCTTAAAGCTTAGCTTTAATTATTACGATTAATTATTATTAAAGTTGTTTTTTTAACCGATTAGTTTGCATAAGAATTATCGTGCTTGATTCCTGTTATATCCAATTATTTTATAAAAAAATTAAATCATATTTAATTATTTGAGTTAGCATTACGATTATCACCTTATCACTTTAATTTTTTCTTTCAATAGAAGATTTCGGTTTTTTAAAAGAATTTTTGGCTGAATCTTTTGCACGATGAGCTCATAAAAATTGAGAATAAAAATAGCTGATTTTTTCCGTTTGCTGTAATAATTCAAAAGTCAAAAATTCGCTCAAAAAACCGAAATCTCTAGCCGAAAACTGAAAAGCATACACCGTGATTAGCATACATAATGCATAAGTGTCGTTATTTCTGTGTAATTATGTTGTATATATTTGTAAATTTGTTGTATATATTTGTAAATTTATTTATTTATATTTTCGGTTTATTAATTCAATAAATATATATATTTTAAATATTGTAATGTTATGTTATTGTTGTGTTTCATTATGTTAATATAAACTTTATTTTTGTAGATGAAAACTTTAAAAAATACATATTTTGGACAAAATTCTTCGTCGGTGGAAATCATGAGCTATTACAATTATCATTACAATTATTATTAAATCTATCACATGGTACGAAGGCAAGTCAATGAGTTTTTAGAAAAACATAGTAAAACACATTTTTTTTTACATCGATTCATTTTTATTTTTCAACATAGTCTCCTTTCAGCTCGATACACTTAATTCAATGATTCTCCAACTTTTTCTAGCCGTCCGAATGATATGATTTGTCTAACTCTTCAAAATAAGCCTCTGTTTCGGAGATGAGCTGCTCTCTGGTGATGAATCTCTTTCCTCCGAATTATTTCTTCAGGTTTGAAATCACGAAATAGTCGCAAGGGGCTAAATCTGGCGAATAAATCTGGCTGGATAGAGAAAAATGGAATTCGTAACGGAATTCGTTAAATTTGGCCATCGGTGCCGGGCACGTGTGAATCCGTGCATTGTCTTGATGGAAGAGCACTTTCTTCTTCGCCAAATGAACGTGTTTTCTTTAAAATGTTGTTGAAACGGTCCAATAAGGCTACGTAGTAATCGCCATTGATCGTTTGCTTCGACGGAAGGTAATCGATATGAATTATATTGCGTGCATCCCAAAAAACTGTGGCCATCATCTTTCCGGCCAACTTCACAGTCTTCGCCTTCTTCGGAGCTGATTCACTCGGTGAAGTCCATTGTTTAGACTGTTCCTTCTCGGGTGTGAAATAATGAATCCATGTTTCGTCCATAGTAATGAATCGACACAGAAATTCATCTGGATTACGTTGAAACATCTCCAAACATTGTTTTGAAATCGTCACTCACTTTTGGTCCACAGTGAGCAAACGCGTCATCCATTTTGCCGATAGCTTTTTCATACCCAATTGTTCGTGCAAAATTGAAATCACTGTGCCATGTGATATGCCCTCGACATGCTCGCACACTTTCACTCGTCGATCAGTCAAAACAATATCATGGACTTTATTGATGATTTCTGGCGTAGCAGCCTCAATTGGATGTCCCGAACGAGGTGCATCACATGTGAATGTATGACCACGTTTAAATTCATTTACCCAATTATATACAGTTGCAAACGCTGGTGCAGATGTGCTATGAACATTATCTAACTCGGCTTTGATTTCTTTCGGCGTTAAATACTTTCGTATGTAGATGTTTGATCACTGCACGAAACTCGTTTTTTCCCATTTTGCAAAAAATACAAAGGTTGTTCGCTTTAATCGTCTACAGAAAAGAAACCACGCAATGAATTCCGCTCAAAATTTGACAGTAATCAGCTGAAAGATGCTACTTGTCAAAAAGTAATGTGACATGACACTGCGTGTACCCTCTGACAGATTTTCTAATAACTTATTGACTTGCCCTCGTATGCTTTCAACATCAGAAGAAGGTTTTGTATACAAATTTATAGTTATGTGCCTTTACAAAGAAATATTAGGAATTAAAAGAGTAATAAAAGAAATATTAAGAACAAGAAGTAAATATTAAAATTTCAATCTATCAGAAATCGATAACACTTGAACGTATGATTATATGGGTAAGATTTTTAACAAAACTATCATAAAAATCATACGTTTAGGTGTTATCGATTGAAATTTTAATATTTATTCCTGTTCCTAATATTTCTTTTATTATACGTAGACTCTAGTAAAAAATTACATCAGATAGACAAAATATTTAAAAAATTTATTCATATTATCTATTTACACTCACTTATTATTAATGTAAAATATATTATAATATAAAGAGCGTTCTATAATGAAATGCAGACACTTCATTAATTGGGAACTCTCTAGCCATTCTTTGCGATTGACAACGGGACGTTTGCAAATTATTATAGATCGTTCTTAATTTGAATTTTACACTTTTTATAATTTTATATTTTAAAAAATAAACATTCGGAAATACTACCCGAATGCTCCAAGTATCAATTTATTTTTCTTTAAGGGAATGCTGAAGTGAAGGCTGAACTTAATCAAGGTCGATATTACAGGTTTCATTTCCAATGTATAAGATGCTTACGCCCTCTATGAGTTAATATGATCATGCAGGAAATTCGATTGATTAATATCGATATTTTTATTCCGTTTCCTATATTACCATCTTAGTAGGAAAGAAAATATGTATTAGGTTCGGTCCCACAAGATTTATTTTATTTTTGAAAATTTTCCAATTTTAGAATTCAGAAAAAAATAAACCGGAATTGAAGTTAATTTTATATTTGTAGAATCGGGCCTTAGAAATACAACTGTTGTATTATATACACATGCAATGTAGACTGTGTTCCAATATATACCACTAGTACTAAAAGTCTGTAATATACATAAAGTACAGATTTTAAATTAATAGTTATATCGATATGAAGCCGTAGTAGCACTTTTTTCTTACGTCCATTTTAGGTTACGATAAATGGTTACGATATTAGGTTACGATAAATGATTACCATATTATCAATAAATGAATACGACATTGCACATACATAATGTAACTCTTTTTGCTCTGTCTAATAAAAAGAGATAGATACTTACAGTACTTACATTACTAACATATCGACTTATATATCCAATATAGAAATTGTACGTATATTAAACTATGATAATTCTAACATTGTTGTAACATATAAAAAAATATTATTAGTAAATATAAATTATAATTATATTTTATATTTAANATGTACCTACACACAATAATGTACCCAAAATATAATTTTAATATTGCATATATCATTAATTAACTAATATGTTTATATATGTCATATATACTAATATGTCAATAATATAATAATATTTTTTGTATCATTGTGTGTGTACACATATATTATAATACACATAAAATGTAATTGCAATTCGTATTCATGAATGTCTTTTTATATACAATGTTAGAATTAAATTTTATATATCATTATACACATTATATATTATAATATAAAATTTTAATATTGCATAAAAATGAACATAGAGAATATCTGCACGAATATTCATATATATATTAGGTGTACAACTTTGCTTCCGCCGTTTTTTCCGAAATTGGAGGCTTTATTGTAAAAAACTGGTTATACATTTATGATTCGAAGTATTGTCCATTGCTGGTTCACTACTTTTTCCCATCTTTCGGGCAGCGTACGAATCCCGCGTCGAAAAAACTGGTCATCTTTTGAGGCGATCCACGAATCGATCCAATTTTTTACTTCTTCATAAGACCGGAAGTGCTGGTCAGCCAGGCCGTGTGCCATTGATCGAAACAAGTGATAGTCAGAGAGAGCAACGTCTGGAGAATATGGCGGGTGGGGTAGGATTTCCCATTTCAACGTTTCCAAGTATGTCTTGACTACTTTCGCAACATGGGGTCGAGCATTGCTGCAAAATCACTTTATCGTGTCTCTCGTTGTATTGCGGCCGTTTGTCTTTCAATGCTCGGCTCAAACGCATCAATTACGTTCGATAATGATCGCCTGTGATTGTTTCAGTCGATTTTAACAGCTTATAATACACTACGCCGAGCTGATCCCACCAAATACAGAGCATGACCTTGGAGCTGTGATTATTCGNACACAACGTTGCAGCCGCAGAAAAGAATCCAAACTTCCTAAAATCAATTGTTATGGGTGATGAAACATGGTGCTTTCAATATGATCCAGAAACTAAACATCAAAGTGCGGAATGGAAGTCAAAAAATTCACCACAAGCAAAAAAAGTACGAAAAGTTCCATCAAAAATCAAGACAATGCTCATCACATTCTTTGGTAGCAAAGGTATTATCCACAAAGAGTTTGTTCCAAACAATTACTGGTGCATATTATCTCGAAGTTTTAAAGCGATTGACGAGCAGAATTCATCGTATTCGCCCCGAATATTGTGATCCAGAAGATTGATCTTTGCATGATAATGTACCGAGTCACACTTCATTGATTGTCCGTGAATGTTTGGCTCGAAATCGTGTCTCTGTGTTAAACCATCCACCGTATTCACCTGATTTGGCCCCCTGCAACTTCTAATTATTCCCAAAATTGAAATTGAAATTGAAAGGACGCTTTTTTGATGACATTCCGACCGTCCAATCAGCTTTTACACAGGCACTAGAGGCAATTCCGCAAACTGAGCTAGAACATGCATTTGAATCACTATTGAATCGCTGTAACAAGTGTATTGAAGCCAGAGGAGAATATTTTGAATAATAAAACCAAAAAATATGCATATTTGTTGTTTCAATTATGATTTTCAGGTCCTGTCCGGGAACATATTTGTCGCACTGTGTATACTATAATGTGTGAATATATACACATTGCAGATAAAAGTTATCTCAAGGCTTAGCTATTTATGCATTTCCTATGTTTAAATATGCAATATTAAAATTGTATGTATACATATATAATATAATGTGTATATATGTACACATAAAATTTAATTGAAATATTTTGTATAAACATGGGGAATATCTGCATGAATACATTAGTATAAATTACTTCTAGCTCTAATTTGTGAAGATATTCACACATCATAATACACACATATGCAATATTATAATATTGAGAAAAACAATTATGATATAGGAGATTTTAAATCTATAAAATATACGTATAACTAACATAAATCAAGGCTAATGAGGCAATATAGATATATAACAAAAAACACACATATCTAAAAAGATTGTTTTACTCATAAATTGCCAAAGATGAAGTGATGGATGTTATGGATAATAAATCGTCATTTAATTTACTGTATTTAGACAAGACATTCTCTTTCACGGAAGAAAGAGATATCTGACGATCATCTAGAACTCTTCTGCGATTTGCCATTTCATCTGATGTCGGGATATGATTAGTTATATGTCTAACAGTAATACAGGCTCATCTGGCTCTATCACAGCAGTAGAAACAGTAATACTTTTTTCAGTTAAAATATTATTACATTTCAATCGTTTTTTATTTTTCATTTTGTTTTCTTCATCTGATTCTATTGTTATACAGGGTGCGGCAGCATAACTTCCTTTTTTGAAATGCACGCCATTCAGTGGGTTGATGTCGTAGCGGAGCGCTAGTGGTCTCGTTCGAGAGGCGGGAGTATAAAGTTTTGTCCCGACATAGTTCAGTCGCCATCATGCGTTGGAACAGTGAGGAGCGTGCTTTTGCCGTCGAGGCCTACTTTTCGAGCGGATGTTCTGTGATCGCAACTCAGCGCGCCTTTCGGAATCGCTTTAATTTAGCCCCGTTGGCCCCTGTCCCGGATCGGAAATCAATTGTTACGTGGGTTACTACGTTCAGACAAACTGCAAATGCGACAAGACGAAGAACTGGAGTCCCTCGGCCCATTAGATCACCTGAAAACATTGAGGCAGTGAGAGCTTCAATTTTGCGATCACCACAGCGTTCTGCGCGCAAACATACGTCTGCCCTTGGACTTTCCGATCGTTCTGTGAGGAGAATTCTTCATGATGATCTTCATTTCCATCCTTACAAGATGGCGATTGCGCATGAACTTTCTGAGCGTGACTTCAATTCTCGGAGGAACGCGTGTGAAGTTCTTCTTGAAGTCGTTTCTGAGGACGCTATTGTTTTTTTTAGTGATGAAGTCCATTTTCATTTGTGTGAATCCGTCAACAAACAAAACATGCGCTACTGGGCTGACACCAATCCTCAAGAATTGCATCAAAAGCCTTTGCATTCACCTAAAGTTACAGTGTGGTGTGCAATTTCCTCAGCTGGAATTATTGGTCCCTGGTTCTTTGAGGAGAATGAAGTCGCAGTGACAGTGAATTCGGACCGGTATTTAAACATGTTACAGGAATTTTTTTTTCCACGGCTAGATGAGTTGGACTTAGGGGACATTTGGTTCCAACAAGACGGTACAACGGCACACACTTCAAGAGCATCGATGGCTGTATTGAGGGAACACTTCCCAGAGCGCCTCATCTCAATTAGGGGCGATTTGGAGTGGCCGGCCCGCTCTCCCGATTTGACCCCTTGTGATTTTTTTCTATGGGGTTTTTTGAAATCCCGTGTTTATGTGAACCGTCCAAGTACCCTACAAGATTTGAAGACCAACATCCAGGAAGAAATTACCAACATAACGCCTGCTATGCTGGCAAGAGTCATGACAAACGCCAGAAATCGGTTTACTCAATGTATGGAGAATGGGGGACGTCACCTATCTGATTTGATCTTCAAAACTATGTAAAACAAAACTTTAGGTATGCGCCTACATTATAAAAAAAAATAAAAATGTTCTTCTGATTCATACAATGGGTTTTATTAAGTTTTGAAAAAAGGAAGTTATGCTGCCGCACCCTGTATGTTGTCGCTTTGTGATACAAGTATTTACACTTTTGGACAACTTCTCTTTCTTGTATTATACATTTTGGTTCTCTGATAGGCATATGTCTAATATACCGACTGTCCAAAATTTCAGGAAGCATGCAGTCAAAATAAAAACGTGTTAATAAAGACTACATTTTATTTTACCAAAAGTTATTGTCTCTATAAACACGTACTATTTTCATGCTTTTCGATGTCCATATAGCGAAAATGCTGTAATCGCGCTATATTATATTTAATTGACTCTGTACTTGATATAAAAACTGGTGATGTCGGTTCATTGCATTTGGATCTTTTTTATTAAAAATACTTTTCAACGTATGAATAGCTTCCTCCGCTGTCAAATTTTCAGCAGAAAAAGGATATTTGATCTCCATCCTCCTCGAGAAGCCCATCAGGAGAAGCACTGATTGTTAAAATCAATAAACAATCCGCATGGTTTTATATCTTTCTTTAATATTTCAGATAATTTTTGTTTTGTCATTTCCTCCATATTGCAACCATATTTCATCGCTACGGTATCGATGGATGGAGGAAGCAAGATATTTTTTATGGTTGCTGCATAAGACGTTATTGGTCTCATACGACATACTGCTCCGAAATTTGATGCTGTCATTATTTTTCTCAGTGACAACCATAATTCGCTATCACTTTGCTCTCTGGTTTTGCATTCATTCTCTTTCCAATTTCTGGCATTTTCGAACAATTCTTCCATATACCTTTGTTTTCTTTCTTCAAATATTTCAGAGGATACGTCTGGTTTTTGCGATTGAGATCCGTAATAATCATCTGTTTCTATGTCTCTTTTAAATTCTTTTGTTTTCCATCTACTATGCGACATTCTCTGATTCAAACTGTTTTGATTTGTCGTCGCTTTTCCAGATTCTCGACAATAAGAGGAGCATTATCACATACATTTTTATGTAATTCTGTGAGAGTTTGTTGCGTGTTGAACAACAGCTGCTGCAATTCTAGTATTGTAAGAATCACGCGCAATTTAAAACACGCACTTTCCACCAACTTCTGCGCAGACTATCGAATGAAACAATTCTGCTAAATTGTCACATTGAGCAACAAACTGTCAGCACTTAGGTATGAGATTGCATCCTGTATTTTGGGATGAAGACCGTACAATTTTAGATTCGAGACATAATTTTGGTTCAGCGATGTTCTCGCATATACGGCCACGTTCCTTACACTTTATGCTCCTCAAAAATATGGCTAGGAACATTTATTATATCTTCTCGTAATTCCTTAGCTAAACGATGCTGAGGTTGCTCCTCTTTTCTTCTGCATTCACTTAATTGTACAATTTCATTTCTAATTTTGGAAATATTGTTTTTTACAGTATTTCGTGATTTTATAAAGTTACGATTTCTACGCAACTTTAATTCTGTTGCTTCTGCGACTATTTTTAATTTTTTACATAAATTTCGAAGCAAGTGATTAGTATATTCTACTGTTATCATTTGCTCTCAATACGGATTGCTATTTTTGATGGACTGATACACGTTGCTATCGCCATCAGCAATGAGTGTTTTACAAATCACTCCATGCATTGCAATGTTACGTATGAATCCCATAGCAATAGCATCACTTTCCATGTGTGCAGAACTTAACACTACAGTCGAAATTTTTATAGCATTTATGACTTTTTGCTTCGAGACCTTTTCGTTCCGTCATATGATACATCGTAAAAACTTGTTGCCAATAAAGAGAATTATAAAAAGAATTTCTTTGTGCAGTAATCAATAGCTCCAACTCCAGAAAGTGAATCATAGGCTGAATCACTGTTTGAGATCGTTAATTCGTAAAAAAAAATAATAATTCTTTCGTTTAATTAACATTAATTGTTGTTGGACGTGTGCATGAAATAAGTCTGTAAATTCATCTCTAGCACGATCTTAATTCTCGCTAAAGCTACCAATTTGTCGTTTTTTTCATTTCAAATTAATTCGTTATACACACACACACAAACAACGGCAACGGACCATCGAAGGTTCGAGAACAGTTTAATCACGCGCGCGAGCGCAGCGCTCCAACGAACACGTCACGCGCGGCCATCAATCCCACGCGCGAATTTTCTGTTGCGCATGACTGTTACGTCGAAAGTCGTTAGAAAAGAATCCGAGGCGCCAATCAATCTTATACAACAAATACTACGCAAAAATTACAATTGTGACAAAATTCTATTGGGCATTATCAAGAGGAGACCCCAAGCCACGAAGGCAATATATGCGCCGATCGTCACCGCTCTCTCTCTCTCTCTCTCTCTCTCTCTCTCTCTCTCTCTCTTAGTGTTCAAAGTCTCGCCATTATATCGTGTAGAAAAGCGCCATGAAAAACCACTACGTAAACCGCTGTAAGGAAGATTCCTTCGAGAATCGTCGAGAAAATCGCCGCGATTTTCTATTACTACTGAGTAAGATAATTCGGAAAAGGTGATTGTATCGAATATTTTTCGATAATCATTTATTTGTACTGAATTTGTGGTTGTAAAAAATTGAAGTAAATCTTTAGTCAAACTATAAAGAAACGTAGTTCTTTTCACTTTCGTGCGTTATATCAGTCGTGTGCCGTTCTCTCACTTTAATCTTTACGCGCGGTGCAGTTCCGCACATTTCTGGCACTATCTCTGCCATATGACCTCTTTGTCCAACTATCCGCTACAACGGTTATGTATGGATGGGTGTTGATTATTTCATTTCTCTCTACAACGAGTTGCATTTCAAGTTTGCCTGCCATTTTCATATTTTCAATGGCTGTTTTTTCAAATTCTTCGAATACAATATTTCCATGTTGGATATATGTTTTCTCCGACATACACGTACATTTGCAAATATTTCTTCTACTTGAGCATAACCAATTCCAGTAGTGATGGTTCCAGCTGTGATAGCCGTGTTTAGATCTATATTTGTGGAGTCTGTGGGATGTGACCAAAAGTTGGCCTTGAAAACAAAATTTGCATTCATAAAAGAACTGTGTCTTGAATCCAACACGACGAGTATTTACGAGTTTCCAGTCTTCAAACCGGCAATGATATTACGAATGATTGTCAAATACTCGATGCAGTTCTTTATTGAAGAAAGCAGAATTTATGATGCGATTATCTTTAGGCTCATGCTCTTGTTGAACACGATCAATATCTGCACGGCTCGTCTTTTCAATGACAAGAGTATTGTCATCTTCACATTCTTGTACACTTATGTGCTTAGCTTCAGGCTTATGCTTACGATCAGTACCTACATGGCTTGTGCTTTCGATGATAAGAGTATTGTCATCTACACATTTTTGTACATTTATGTGCAAATCTGTACTTACTGGCTTCAAGCATTGTCTGTATTTTGAATACTAATCATCGAATTCATCAAGTTGGACAGTAATTTCACTGGGTTTTGACAACTGATAGATTCGTTAGTGTTTTCAGGTATCATCTTCGTACTTTCTGCAACAGCCAGGGCTTCCTCCTTCATCTTCAGTGCTTTTAGCATCTGCCTTCTGCAAAAAAAAGTTATTAATAAAACATTTTATTAAATCCAGTTTTGTTATTTTAAATATATAAGTATATCGTGTTTATTACATAAATGTTACTATTTTTCAAATAAAAATCGCATAATTTGAAGTTGCAGCAGTCCTTTGCTTATTTTATTATTATATACTACTTATTAAACTACTGATATCATTCATAAAAATTTAAATGGTGCTACACTTGCAGCATTTATATTATTTAAAAACAATTATTTCTCTCTTAATAAATGCTGTTAGCATTTTACAAATTAATCATATCGATTAACCATAAAGTTCGATAGCTAATACGATAAACGCCTGTGGCATTTATAACAAGGTAGCTCATGATTAATGCCTCTGACATTTGATTATAACTAGCCAAAGTACGATGTATGGCTGTGACATTTCGTTACAATTAGCCAGCGCACGATTAACGCCTCTGGCAATTACTAACCAGATATCTCTGGTACTACTTATTCTTAACTACGATTTCAAAATATATACACTGTTGTGCTTTAAGCATGAAATTATCAATATTAAAATAAGCAAAGGTCTGTTCGACAACGAGTTAAAGCGAGAACGACGGCGAGAAAACTTTGAGTGAGACGGCGTTTTAGCTGAAGTTCGATTTACGCGAATTCTCGATCGCGAATTGAACGTGGCGGTTTTCTGGAGGCGGAGCGTCTCCCAGGCGATTGCACTTATAGCGAAATGTTGACTCTGACCGAGAACAGCGAAGAAGGCATTGCTGCTCGATTTTGCCTTTTATCCTCTTTGAAGAACAAACCTTCTTTTTACAATCGCTTATGAGATTCTCGCAAAATTGAAAAATTTGAGGTGACCCTCTGTTTTGGGCAGCGATTGACGATTTTCGAGCGCGATGGCCAAGCGGTACGCTATTGCCATGCGCGCCCACTAAATCAGGAATCCTGATTGGGATGTACGCATGTTACGCGTTTCGCGTCACGCGAGCGCGCGTGCGCTGCAACCGATCTGAGTTAGCTTGCCGTTATAGCGATTGAAATTTGTGTACGTACGACATGCGGCTTAACTTATGTTTTTCGACTTTATTGATGAGGTGATGGCCAAGTTTGTGTTTTGGAAACCTCTAAAGACGCTTGGAATTCTTCTAGAAGCTTCCGATCCGCATGTCGCACGTACACCGAATCTGCAAAAAACTGTCTGTCTCAGCTGTATTTCAAACAATCTGCAATCCTTTTTTATAGCATTTTTTAGGACATTATGGTTATTTTATTAATTTATGTAACATTTATGCATGTAGAATAATATCCTGTAATATTGTATTATATAACATTATATAAAATATCCTCCAAAAGAAGTAAATGTATATAATGGGTAAGTATGTATGGGAATAAGTTTCCGCTCATTGCAGAAAGATGTCGTTAGTAGCATTGCTCGTGTGTTTGATAGAACGGCAAGACATGTTTTTGAAAGGTGTGTGTCCAAACTTTTGAGCCCAATAGATGGCATTCGTTCGAAGCGTAACAAAGAGTAACTTTTATTGCGTTGAAGATGTCGGAATTTATTCCAAAAAAGCAACATTTGCGGGAAGTTTTACTCCATTATTTTATTTTAAAGAAAAGTGCTGCGGAAACGCATCGTTTGCTCGTAGATATTTACGGTGAACATGCTCCATCGAAAACTAGTTGTAAAGAATGGTCGGCGATTCAACAGTGGTGATTTTGACGTGCGTGACAAAGAACGTGAAGGTGCACCGAAAAAATTTGAAGATGCAGAATTGCAAGCATTACTCGAAGAAGATTCGTGTATTTATCGCTCGATAGGTTGGCAAAAGAGTTAAATGTTGATAGATCCACTGTTGGAAAACGTCTACACGTAATGGGAATGGTGCAAAAAGAAGGAAATTGGGTGCCATACAAATTGAAAGAGAGAGACATGGAAAGACGTTTGGTCATCTGCGAGATGCTTCGTCAATGACAACAAAGGAAGGGTTTTCTACATCGTATCGTAACTGGCGATGAAAAATGGATCTACTACGATAACCCTAAACGCTTGAAGGCATGGGTGATGCCAGGTGAACCAGGTCCATCAACGCCAAAACGAAATATCCATGCTTCGAAGATTATGTTGTGCATCTGGTGGGATCAAAGAGGTATTATATATTATGAGCTGCTCAAACCGTCCGAAACCATCACTGGCGATCGTTATCGGCTACAACTGATACGTTTAAACCAAGCTTTGAAAGAAAAACGACCGGAATGGGACAATAGGCACAACAAGCTGATTCTGTTACATGACAACGCTAGGCCACACGTTGCAAAACCGGTCAAGAAATACTTGGAAGGAGTAAAGTGGGAAATTCTGCCCCACCCGCCGTATTCACCGGACATTGCCCCTTCAGATTTCCATTTGTTCCGATCCATGCAGTCGGCCCTTTCTGGAGAACGATTCAATTCTTATGAAGGTATCAAAAAATGGCTTGATGAATGGATCGCTTCAAAAGAACCAGATTTTTTCATTCGAGGAATCCGTTTATTACCGGAAAGGTGGGAGAAAGTTGTCGCTTCCGAAGGAGCATACTTTGAATAAACTCACTTATATAGATTAGTTTAAATAAACACATCTTTTTCATTTAAAAAGGGCGGAAACTTATTCCCATACTCAATATAAAAAAATATATGGTAATATATAAATGTCGTAAAACATTTCAATCAATTATATTGTTTGGAGAAGACGAATGGTACAATATAATTCTGGAAAGATGAATTTTTCAAGCTCGCATAAAGATTGAATTTACAAGAGATATATATAGGTGTATAACTTTGCTTCCGTCGTTTTTTTTCCGAAATTCGAGACTTTATTGTAAAAAACTGGTTATACATTTATGATTCAAAGTATTGGCCATCACTGGCCACTACTTTCTCCCATCTTTCGGGCAGCGTACGAATCCCGCGTCGAAAAAACTGGTCATCTTTTGAGACGATTCACGAATCGATCCAATTTTTTACTTCTTCATAAGATCGAAAGTGGTCAGCCAGGCCGTGTGCCATTGAACGAAACAAGTGATAGTCAGAGGGAGCAACGTCTGGAGAATACGGCGGGGGGGGGGGGGCTTCCCATTTCAACGTTTGTCTTGACCACTTTCGCAACATGGGGTCGAGCATTGTCATGCTGCAAAATCACTTTATCGTGTCTCTCGTTGTATTGCGGCCGTTTGTCTTTCAATGCTCGGCTCAAATGCATCAATTGCGTTCGATACCGATCGCCTGTGATTGTTTCAGTCGGTTTTAACAGCTCATAATACACTACGCCGAGCTGGTCCCACCAAATACAGAGCATGACCTTGGAGCCGTGAATATTCGGTTTGGCCGTCGACGTGGAAGCATGGCCGGGAACTCCCCATGATTTTCTGCGCTTGGGATTATCGTAATGAACCCATTTTTCGTCCCCAGTCACAATGCGATGCAGAAATCCCTTCCGTCTTTGTCTTTCAAGCAGCTGTTCACAAGCAAACAAACGCCGTTCAACATCTCTCGGCTTCAACTCGTACGGCACCCAATTTCCTTGCTTCTGAATCATTCCCATGGCTTTGAGGCGTTTTGAAATGGCTGGTTGAGTCACTCCCAATGATCGTGCCAATTCTTTTTGATTTTGACACGAGTCTTGATCAGGTAATGCCTCCAATTCTGCATCTTCGAAAACCTTCTCTCTTCCACCGCTATGTCAGTCTTCGACGTCAAAATCACCGTTCTTGAAGTGTTGAAACCACTCACGACACGTACTTTCACTAATAGCGGCCTCACCATAAGTATTTGAGAGCATTCGATGAGCCTCAGCTGCAGATTTCTTCATATTGAAGCAGAAAATTAAAACCTCCCGCAAATGACGAGAATTTGGCTCGTAAACTGACATTTTCAATCGAGAATAACTTTATGATGCAGACACAAATCGACTAATGTTTCTATGAGGTTATGTTGACAGATGCCCAAGTTTATTGTATGACGTCTATGATCTATTTATTTCGACCACCACTTACCGCTAAAGCCATCTATAGGAAAACAGCGGAAGCAAAGTTATACACCTAATATATTAATTTAAAATATCATTTAAAGAATAAATAATATACCTAATAACTATTGATTTGTAAAACGCTAAATTATTTTTATATATAATAACAAACAGACAAATAAAATATTTAAAAAAATTCCACATTTCTATTCCAAAATTGGCGAAAATTAATAAATAGTAATATCATTCTTAAACATTAATTTTGCACATTTTTATTTTTCGTCCCTATTTAGAATATTTATTTTTTTTTTAATTTTAGAATGCTACTCTCATTTTTTCTGTACTACTCCAATTAAGTAATTCACTCAACTTTTTATATTATTTACGATTTTACTATTATTTATGATTTTGTTATTTGAATGATGTTAATAAGTGTAGTGACACAATTTTGATGTTAACAGAATCTTATTCTACGTTAAGCTGTCATAATTTTAATAACCAAAATTGTATTATACTTGAGCATTCGGATAAAATTCAATCACAGTAGCACTCAAAGATAAAACATTTTACGAAACTGTTTTATATACTTCATATTGCGTGCGTGCGTGCGTGCGTGCACGATGCAGAAAAAGAAATAAAAAGAAAGAAATAATCGATAGATCTTATATCGCCCGCGTCGGTAGGATACGTATATTACCAGCATCGTCAATAGAAAAAGGTGGCGAGAAATAATTACTTAGTGCCACTGGATTGTTTTATTTTGCAATTATTAAATAATAAAGATTTGAGACGAATATGTTAACGTTTATTTGGTATTTTAGAGCACTTGTATACTGCATAAAATATGATTACATGTTAATTTTTAGCGCACTCTTGATGTACACAGTGCGACAAATATGTTCCCGGACACGAACCACATCTCAGCAACCAGTGGCGACATCTGTGCGTTCAAACATGCATTTTAAAGGTTGAACATTTTGCTATCATCTGTCAAAGTTTCGTTCATTTTGGTTGACATATAACGAAGATATGACAGTTCATGTTAAACAAGATTTTGGTCGAGGTAGAAATTTTAATATGAAACAAAGAGTTTTAAAGCGATTGATCGAAGTTTTAAAGCGATTGATGGGCAGAATTCATCGTGTTCGCCCCGAATATCGTGATCCAGAAGATTGGTCTTTGTTGCATGATAATGCACCGAGTCACACTTCATTGATTGTCCGTCAATGTTTGGCTCGAAATCGTGTCTCTGTGTTAAACCATCCACCGTATTCACCTGATTTGGCCCCCTGCGATTTCTCATTATTCCCAAAATTGAAATTGAAATTGAAAGGACGCTTTTTTGATGACATTCCGACCATCCAATCAGCTTCTACACAGGCACTAGAGGCAATTCCGCAAACTGAACTAGAACATGCATTTGAATCACTATTGAATCGTTGTAACAAGTGTATTGAAACCAGAAGAGAATATTTTGAATAATAAAACCAAAAAATATGCATATTGTTGTTTCAATTATGATTTTCAGGTCCTGTCCGGGAACATATTTGTCGCTCTGTGTATGTATTATCGTGTTCAGAAACACTTGCGATTTTTTCTTGCATTTCTTGAAAAGATAAGTTTTGTAATAAATGTAATAAAATATTTAAAAATTAATGCGAATCTAGCCTATTGTAAAAAAGATTCTTGTTTTTTTTTGTAAACTATTTTATGTCAAAGTTAAAAAAGTTTTATAAAAGTAAATTAATGCACAAGAAAATCGGTATTATTATAGTAAATAATCACATCATTTTAATAAACAACTTTATAGCAACAAAGAGCCTATTATAAAATATTTTTTCATTATTTTGTGTATAAAAATGTTTTATCAAGGTAGCACTCCAAAATAAAATAAAACAATAAGAAAAATAGAAATTTAGACAAAATTTGAATTTACAAAATTATTGATACATACGTATTTACATGTATACGTTTTACAACTATATGTAGCGATAATTTACATTAAATTTATTAGTAAACTTCAGACCACTCTAAAGTTTACAAAGAAATTTAATTCACTAAATGACTAATGAATACGTTTATGAACATTTTTGTTCAAATTTCTATTTTTCTTGTGTTTTTATTTTACTTTGAAGTGTTGAAGAAATAATTTTATATAAAAAGTAATGAAAATAATAAATAACAATACTACCGCAGTAATATTACGAGTTAAATTGGTTAGCAATTTAACAAATTTTTGATGCTTATTCGCATTTTCGAAACGATCTTAATAATGTTGAATAATATATTAAAATATGTAAATAATTAATTTTTATTGCGAAAAATATTATCTCGACCAGGTCGAACCCGGATCTCTTGCGTTCCGTGCGAGCATCCTAAGCCTTTAGACTACCGAGGCCTTAGTAATATTCTTCGAAATAATTGGCATATGAAGGAACAACGTCTCTTTAGGCGACGTAAATAAAAGAATATAATATATTATAGGACCGTATATCTGTGATAACACAAACTATAGAAATCAAAGCCTTAAACGATCTAGTTGGATCTTAAATGTTTGTATAATTCTTGTGTGAATTTATATACTACGTATGCAAAAGATCCGGATTCGATTCCCGGCCGTGGTAATATTTTTCGCAATAAGAATTAATTATTTAAATTTTAATATGTTATTCAATATATTATTAAGATCGTTTCAAAGATGCGCATCAAAAATTTGTTAAATTGCTAGCCAATTTAATTCGTATTACTGCGGTAGTTTAGTAAAGTTAGCGTTTTCAAGACCGAAAAATCATTTCGACGTTTCTGGAAATTACGTAATATATAAATTCACACAAGAATCATACAAGCATTTAAGCTCCAGCTAGACCGTTTAAGGGGATGCTGTTTTATCATTAAATATTAAAAACACCTTTCTCGTAACTGTGCTTATGGATTGAAATATCCTTCTCCACAATTAAAGTATCGACAACAATGCAATTCGCCAGCTACATTTGAATACGAAAAACGAAAGAAAATTAAAGACTTACAGTTTTGTTATCGGCTTCTGTAGTCAACACATCACAATATGTGTTGCATATAAGAGTTTCAGATCTTGCACGTTCATAAAAAGTAGCTGGCGAATTGCGGAAAACCTAAACGAACAATCCTATGCTTTCAGAAACGCGGTAGTTTTAGTATAAGAGAAAGGTGTATCCGAAAATTTCGTTTGTATATTACGAGTGAAATTGACGTGCAGCCATGAAACTAAGCAGTATTTTAGTTCCGCGATATTCCGACAGCGGCGCCGTCATGAAAAGTGCGTCTCTGAACCATAAAAATAATCTGAATTATCGACCTACTCAGGCCCATATCAATAAACGTTCCCTGATCAAAGTTTTTTCTTTTGAGAGGAAAAATAATAATAAAATAAATATGATATTAGTTATTTCAATTTTGTTGAAATAATTTCTTCCTAAACAAGAAACATACTATATTATTTATATATGAATACAAATGAAGATAATTATTTTAATTACACTGTTCTGTCTTTTACATACATTT
>JAANIC010004963.1:11156-22341 GCA_017607545.1 Acromyrmex charruanus
TTTAATAAGCAATGCTAAAAAAATAATTTTTCGCAAAATAATAAAATATTTAAAAAACTTTTAATATAAAAAATGCAAATTAATAAATGTTTGTATTTATTAAATTTATAAATACGGTCAAATGTATATTCTTATTTTATCATTTGTTTTACAAATTTTAATATAATAAAATTATTATCTGAATCATGAAATATAAATTTAATAAACAGTATTTTTATTCAATTTTAGAAACTTGTGTTTAATTTAATGTCAATACTATTTGATTAAAAATTTTTTATTTTAGAAATCGTTGCAACTTTTTTCTTTAAATTTAGTTATTAGTTAATTTAATATCAGTTTACTGGATTTATATGAGCGAAAATAAAATGTCACAACTATAGTTTTTTGGCCATTATGCTGGATCCACTATATATTTTGAATTTTGAAATTTTGACTCAGATTTATCATCAATAATTGGAATAAACTCTTATAAATAAACTTCCATGTAGAATGTAAAATTATTCGCTTTTAGCAGTTTTTTTTAGTAAAAAAAACCATTAATTTTAGGTCTATTAGTGAACTTATTAATGATAAGATTTATAATATTAAGATACACTGCAAAATAGAAAAAGATTCATTTAAAACTAAATTCATTTATACATATAATAATATCTAAATTAGAACACTAAAAAAATTAATTTAAATTAACAGATCTAATTAACTAGTTTATATTGCAATTAAGTGAAAAAAAACTGCATCCTTTTCGTGCAAAATAACTGACCTGTCAGGGCAATATCATTCGAAAAATCGTTAATCATTTTGATTATTTTATGTCCACATCAGAGCACTGTGTTATATATAAATAACGATTGTCCACCTATAAAGGCAAACAATCTGATTCAAAAGAAATAAACAAACAGCACTGACGAACGAAAGTCAAGATGATTTTTATAGCGTGGTTCTGTGTGTGAGATGTATATACTGCGAAAGTTTCAACTGAACTGACTATATTCCGGTTTGTTGCAGGAACTTGTTTGCACATCTTCTGGAGAAAGGAACCCCTTCCACGATTTCAACATCTTACTTTTTCCTTTCCAAGTCAGAGCATTAGTAATACTTTTCTACTTGAGCAAGTCATAGCTTGCAACGGAATGTACTCCCCATTATTCCAAAAAGAGAATATTGAATTTTTCTTTCGTTAATTACCTTTTTTTCTTTTTCTGTTTCCTTCTTCTAGTCTCTTTCTCTTTTTAACTCTCTAACCAATCATTGCTCTAATATCTTTAATTTCAAAAATTATATTTTTAACTATCGCAATTTATATATTTTAAATTGCATGGTAAAAGTCACTTGTAACATAAGTTCAGTTTATCAAAGTCTTTCTAATCATTTCTTTTAACACACTCGTTATAGCGCGACGTGCAAATACAACATTATTTATTTTGCGTTATATAATGCGTGTCCAAATCTATTTTCGAATGCTTAAAGTAAGAGTGACGCGTGATATCACGTCGCTTTCACATTGAGGAACGAAAGATCTTCCTGATTCGGCTGTAACAGTCGCCCGGATGCACTCGCAAATTATGCCTAATTCCATGACATTTTCGTCACTTTCAATTCTTCGAAGAAAAGACGATTGCATCTTTGCACTTGCGTCCACTGCACTAACGACGCTCGCGCAAATTGTACTATTTGTCACCGGAAAAGCCCGCGTCACTATTTCAAATTGATCAGTGGCAGATGGTCGATAAAACTAACTTTGCTTCATGAGAATGTACGATGCGTCTAGCTGGTGAGAGTCAATTGCACGCCTCGTTTGGCATAGACTGGAAAGGGAAAGTTCCGCTTTACTTCGTTATTCTCGAAATCTTCTGTGGAATCTTTTTACGCAGCACGAAGCTCAAGATAATCTATCACTATAGTAATAGATTGTATTTAAAAAACACAGTTTTATTGCATCATTCTGAATTTATTCGTCTAATGAACGATAAAAATAGATTAGATACAAAAGTTTGACCACCATTGATATCGTGCTTCGCAGTAGCTATAATAATAAAATATAATAGAATGAACGCGAACGTGGTGTAGGTCTGCTATATACGAGTACATTGGTCTGCTATACTAGAAATCTCGAGTTTGATCCTCGGCAGAATCGAAAATTCTACGGTCACAGTTTCTCTCCGAAGGCAATGGCAAACCATCGAGTAGTATATTTGCCCAGGAAACATCTCCGCATAACATTTTTGGAATCGGCGTTTAAACTGTAAATTCCCATATGCCTTGTGCATAATCAATGTGCGTGCACAGGTCTATGAGAGAAAAATGTCTATGCGTTGATGACAGTGAATGATACTGAAAAAGAAGTAAAATAAAAGCATAAGTAGACTGAAGGAAAGATTGATTGCTGCAGCAATTTATATAATAAAATATAGTATTTTTAATTGGCTGCAGCAGCCAATTTTTAGTTGCGTCAGCCTATCTGCAATGTCAATATATGATTTTGATTAGCTAACGCAATCAAAAATTGACTGATGCAGTCTATTAAAAATGCTATGCTATATTCAGCTAATCTTTTTTTTCAGTGTAAATCTGCGTAAACTACAATTATCCGCTATCATGCATTATCTATACACCTTTAATAGGTAAACATTTATTTATTTCACCTTTTGATTTTGTAATAGAATCTAATTATTTTAAACGATATTATCATATTATAACATAAATTTGATAAAAAATATAATATTTGCTATTTTAAATTATGTCAGCCTATTATATAATCTGTATTGTTTTCCATAATGATAATTACAATATGAATATATCGCTATCATTATTTTAATACAGCCTAATATAGTTTTCCTTATTCTAATATTTCTTAAGAGAGTATATGTACCTAGAGTCGCGTTAACTATCTCTCTGTCTCTATGAGTCCGTGTAATTTTCAAGTCATGTACTAATATATCGATATTTTTATTAATTTTTTATCATAAAGAGGCTATGCACCTTGTCATATAATATTTTCTTAGTAATCAATTATTATTCTCGATAGCGATTATCAACCTGAGATATCAAAGTAAATGATTTTGCTGCAAATTATTCAGCAAATTATTTACTGAATTCAATGTTAATTTATATTTGTTGAGTTCATGTTACATAAATTTTTTTATAGTCGTTTTAAGTTTTTATAAATTTTTTTTTATAATTCGGCCTATAGAGAATTAAAATAAATCTTAACTTTATAAACTTTTCGCAGAAAAACGGAAACAGATAAAGAAATCGGATTTATTTTATTGTAAAAAGTATATTTTACTCTTTTTGTCATTTAAATTTTATTAAAAAATAATTAAAAATGACGACGTTATTAATATTCTTTTAAAACTTGTTTTAAAAATCACAGTTCGCGATGACTACTGTCGTTTCTACAAAATTTATTTGAAAGCTTTAAAAATATTTAAGCGACATAAATTTTAAAAGTTGAAACATAAATTTAATTAACATAATAATTGACGTAATAATTGATGTAGCCGTTTTTTGAAATATTGTTTAAATAAAATAACAATTAAATGACAGTCAAATTTAAATATTAGATTTTTTATCAAAAACTTTTATTGGCGGCAAAAAAACAAAAAAACAAACTACATCAAACTAATTTTTAATGAAAAAGTAAAATTGCAAATTGATCAGTCAAATCATCTTCAAAATATTAGTTATGCGTTTTGAAAACCATATGTTTCGAGAAAAATACATTTAAAATTTTACATTCAGTTTATATTACAAAAACATTAAACGTCCAAACAATAATGGGCCTTCAACAAGCCATTAGTCATAAATAAAAAATCAGAAGCTAAACATTGACCAATCACAGTCAATTTTTAGCTTCTGACTTCTGATTTATGACTGTTTGATTTATGAATGGCTCACTGTTACCAAATTGACCGTTCGAGTTATACAACTAGAAAATTCGATAAATGTAATAGAAACGAGAAACATTTTTTTTCTAAACACCTGCGGAACTTTGAATTAAAGATCCTGTTTTAGATATACGTCTATCTGTCGATGCTCTCGATGCATCGAGGCTATAATTGTATTGTAACTGTTTCATTTTTCGCTGGATTTTTTTATATAAGAAGCGCAAAAAAAAGTAAAAACTTCTCAAAATAATTGTTTTTTCAAAATGTTGGCATTAAATAAAGGTATTTTCATCATAAAACATTTTTTAATATTTCAAAAAGTTTTTAAAATGTATTAAAAAGTTGCTTTATCAAAAGATAATTTCATTTATATATTGACTTCCCTTTGTATATGCAAAGTTTTATTAAAATTAGAATATTCAACTTCACGAAATTCCTTTATAGGCTGACATCATTTCTGGAAAGAAGCTGTAGCATAAAAATCAGATATCAACGAAGTTTTTTTAATTGGTGAAAGTGGAAAGCGCGCTGCTTTGAAATATTTTGTGGAGAGATTTTTCAATTCGAAGCAGAATGTAACAGCTTCTTTACAAAATATATATCTATTATAGTATTGATGAATTCATTCTCAAATTATCATTTAAAGGAATTTTGTACTTCTCTAACATTTTGGTAAATGTTTATAACATTTATAGTAATTACATATTAAATTAAATCAAAATAGTCGACATTTTCTATTCAATTTAGATTCTATAGGAAAATTCATTTAAACAAGTAATGTAAATTAGTCTAAAATAATTATATAATCTTCATATAAATGTAATGATTAGCAATAAGAGTACAATGTGGTAAGTGATGCACAAATTACAGTTATTTAATTAAATTTAAAACAGACCTGTCCAATTTTAGTTCCAGAATCGAAACAAGATAATCGACGCAAAAAAATTCAATATAGGATTCCAAAGTTTTGGAGATTGTAAAGTATTGATAGACGTCTGAGCGACGCGTATTAACACTTCACAATCTTCAAAATCTTACTTATCCCTACTACATTTTTTTGTGTTGATAATTGCATTTTTTCTCCGGAGTTAAAATTGGACAGTATTAAATGAGAAATTTCTTAAAACCGTAAATGTGAAGTACACAACAAGAAGAGAATAAAGAATTTAATAGTCAAAAAATTTTAAATGCTTCGGTAAGGGTAATGAAAGGCATGTAAAGTGTATTTATTCAATGCATATAGCCTATTTTCTCTTCACGTGCATTTTACGATTATTTATTGACTGTCACGGCAGGCAAGAATAATTTTTTTTAATCCATTTTCAAGCTATCTGATTATTATGTTTTATTCACATTCTTTTTTTTATTTACAAATGATATGCAAGAAATGTTAACGTATCATCTCGCTTATGATGTCAATATACATATACAATGACTACTCAGAAATCTTAACTTACACTTGATCTCAACTTTTTTCTTTCTAAATTTTTTCTGATTCTTACAAAAAGGTATATTTCTGTCTCTCTCCTATGTAAACTTATTTTCTATTCTTCTCTATTTCCCTCCATAAGCATTCTTTAAATATTTTATTAGTCAAATTTTTATTTATATTCCTTTACGGGCCAAACGGACATATTTTTCTGTCCGCGATATTTCTTTGTTCACATCGCTATTATGACGTTAAATATAACGTCTCGATTTAGTCTTTTGATACACGAAGAAAATGGTTTTGTTGAAGTACCTAAAAATTTAACTAGGTACATTTTTTTTACATAATATCAATACGTATGATTCCTTTAATGATTAATTCTACATATAAAAGTATTGAAATAGAGATACAGATGCAGGAATTCTTAATTGGCGTTTCGCTGGTTCTTGACTCGATTTTTTTCAATTTTGATAAAAACGTTATAATTATATATTTTTCTAAAGTCACACTGTATCACTCTGAAGACTCATGTATGACTCCGGAATGTAAAATCATATTTTCCTACTCTCAACATTACTTAGGATCAACGTGCATGTGTGCAGATTATCTGATCCCGTGCGTGTGTGCTTGCGTGCGTATGTGTGGTTGTGTGTGTGCATGTGTATGCGTGCGTATGACTAAAGTCTGCAAAAATGCTTTTCAGTTTATTCGCTTTTGTCAATCTCTCATAAGAATTCAGTCGATTAATTAAGATGATATATTGAATGTACCAAAAATAATAACCCTGATGAAAATAAAAATCAGAGCGTAAGTCGAATGTAATGGGAGAGTAACAGAAGCGTAAATGAAACTTCTAGAAGGCGAAAATTGGAACAATGAAATGTAAAAGAAGCATTTATGCTTTCTAATTTCGCCTAATTTCGCTACTAAGATCCTGCGTAAGTGATGTATGACCTTTAATTTTGTATAATATTGAAATAAAAATATCAAAAAACCAATTATACCACATATTTTCATTTTGGCATATATTAACATGAAATATTAAATATTACAAGCTATTAATTTTTTTATAATCGTATTTTAATACTTTTATGAACAGAATAATGAGATGAATCAATTGGTGTATAGAAAACGTAGTTGCTTATTTAAAAAATTATCCATTTTGCTTACATATTTTTTTTTAAAGCAATTATGTATTTTTCTTACACTACTGATTTATTTTACTATTCTACGTACGACATTTAATTAATAATGTTTAAGTGCTATGTATAGTTCAACGGATAAAGCAAGATTATATAACGACACTAGGCAGACTTTGGAAAAACCATGTATTATAGAATAATAGATTACAATGTTCGTGGTAATAATGGTATAATAAACTGCAATATAATAATGGACAATAATAATAATAAGAAGAATTTAAAATAACACGAATACTGAATACATATTATTAACAATAATGAGAGGAGGGAGCGGCGTCGAGAAAATTTTGGCAAAGGAACGGGCCAAGCCGCTATCAAATTATAATTAAAAGAGAAACGCCGTGATAAAGTCATAAAACTGACAAAATGTTCATCGGCGTTCGAATACGCTGTTTTCCGAAGACTTAAAAGAAGCACTCAGAATTACAGTATTTCAATATCGTTATTAAAGATCTGCAAAATACACAAATTTAATTCCTTAAATAAACTTATAAATAAACGTCCGCCAATGCGCACTAAGCGCCATTTGCCATGTTTCGTATTCGAGTGAAAACTGAAGAAAAAAAGAATAAAAAAAAAAAGGAAAAAGATACATAATTGTATGCTTTACTCGCAGATAAACGTATTGACAGGATCAGAATTTGTAATTATCAGAAATCATTGTTATCGTATAACTACGATAATAATTTCATATGCAAAGTTAAACACTAAATTGTTTAAAACATTGTTTTTTTTTCATCAAATTTCTGCATTTGGCGAAAGACAAATTGTTGTCTATAGTAAATTATAATTTGCGTGAATTTTAGTGTCCATGAAACATGAAATTTTGCTGATCCTACAGAATAAAAAGCCCATCGTATCTTATAAATTATTCGTAGGCTGTATTACGTGAGGCTGTATCGTTGTTGAATTCGCGGTTTTCCCTTTAAGTTCGTGCTATATTTCATTCTCGAACGTAAAAATCACGCGAATAAACAACACATTGATTCGCCACGACGCAGTTTAATCGAGTCGTTGCTGTCATGGCGCTTAATGTACTTAATATAACGATTGTCTATATCGTAGAAAGGACTCAGGTTGCAAAATAATGTCGCTAATAGTGATTACACAGCCTTATTCCTACACTGTTTCTAGGAGAATTTAGCCGATAAAGTTGCGATTTTCAAAAATAACAGAGATATTTTCGCATCATCACATTTTATGCGGCGCACATTTATTTTATCTCTTCTTTTTTTCCGCGTTTATAATTGCACTGTCTCTCTTTGCGGATTGGTCCTTTCCGTGCGACTAAACAAGTAATTATTCGCAAAATGAGATCTCTCTCGTAACATTATTATAACGAAGCACCTCAAATACACTGAACAAACGTGACTAAATATCCGAAAATAAAATTCGAGAGGAGACAATTCTCTTCGGTTTCGAACAGCTCACAAGTACATTCTAAAATGTCAAAGGATGTGTGACACAGGGATCACGATAAAAGTGCGGTTCGCAAATTTAAATAGTTGCAAAGAGTCTCCCTGTAGTCCGAATCGAGGTCTCTTAAAACTATTAGCAGATATATATCCAGAATGTTAGAAGAATGACGACACAACTGAATTTTTTTTTCTATAAAATGCCGTTTCTGAACATTTACAGGCATTCTTATATTAATTTTCGCAGCTAACATTCAAAGCGCGCTCTTCATTACTTTTGTGTATATATATATATATATATATATTCCATTACAAGAAATAAATCCTACGATAGGTTTTTATGTTTCTATAAAAACGCAATAAGCAAATTGTTCATTTTGTGAATTATTCAAATATTATAATTTACCAGCTTTTTAATTAAAGATAATAAAAAAAAAAACAAGTCCCAGTCTTATATAATATTTATAATATAAACAAAATATGAAAATAAGTTATAGAATTCAATTCTAAGCATATATAAGTATGTGATTATTTAACATATTCTTTTTTGTTTATAAAAAAATAATACTTAGTTTTGAGGGACAATTTCGCGATTTCCTAAATTGCCCTGTTCTCAGCCAAGAAGCTACATTACGAAGTACAAAAATATATTTTTGATAAAGTCGACTTCGTTGAAGTCTAAGACAGCCAATTATCGATTTTAGATACATACATACAGCTGGTCACAGAAAGGTCGTAACACTTTTTTTCGATGGGTTTCGAAATACAGCCTACCAAACGATTGGTTCTTATTTATGAATCGCTCGATGAAAAAGCTGCATTCCGAGACCCATCGAAAAAAAAGTGTTTGTGTGACCGGCTGTACAAGACCGGACACACATACACATTCTCACATACATACACACACGCGCGCGCACACACATACACACATATACACACACACACATATGATACTGCGCGATTAAAATCGACTCTTTCCAACTATTTTAATTTAAAAATGGCAGCTTTATCCGCCGCTCTTATTATGGCAGCGATTGTTGAAAACTGTTAAAATACAATGACAGTATATCATTTATGTTGGAGGCCAAACGCTATTTTCGCGCTTACATTAGAAGACCGTTTGTTAGCATTAGGAGCATCGATGACTACATAACGCATTAAACATTAGACTTTTTTTGCTAAAACTATTGTTTTTGTTCAGCGTTTTCAGGAACAAAGTCGTCGATGTGTGATGTGCGTTTAGACAGTTCCATCACGTATTAAATAAGAAAATGTGTGTGACACCTAATCGTGACTAATTAAAAAATAATTGAGTCAAGGTGTGCGCGATAATTGACCGATTAGTCTCGATCAGATTGTATCATGCACGAATCTTCTTTCTTAAGCTGATTAAACAAAGTGCCCAACCGAGAAATAAGCTTTCTTCAGATCGGTTATTATGTAATATGCTTTCTCGATTATTTACGAGATTACAGCAAGTTTATAATGGCAGATTCGTCCTCTAAATCGCAAATTGACTCTGAGTATTTAACGCGTGGAGGACAATCGTTGTAACAAAAATTCATGATATGAATAATGTTGAAGAAATTAAAATATGATTGACAAATTAGATCAGACAATCAAGAAAATAGATGCGATTTTATACGAACGCGATCAGTGAGTCGTTTAATTCTTCCTAATTTAGTCTGTTTAATTCGTCGAATTAAACAAAATATCAAGATTTTTAATATATATTTTCTTATTAAATATATGTATATTATATATATATATATTTTTTTAGCGTGCTTCTGTAATACATATAAACAACATATATAAATTTAAATTATTTTTGTAAAGTTTAACATCCAGAATAATGATAAGATTAAAAAACGACTCCCTGGCTGTATTTCGAAAAAAAAGAAGCTTTATGCTCCGTTCATATTTCAGGTACAGTAATAATCCAGTTGCGTTTGTTTTCCTCGAAATGTCATAATCTGGACAAGCATTGTCTATCTAATTAATAAATAATGTACTTTCCACAAGAAAGTTTTCATATATATTTTTTAATTTATTTATTCATATTTTGTCTGATATCTTTGAATGATTATTTATTAAACTGTAAAATGCTATTTTTTAAACTGTAAAATTATTAATTGTAATTACAACAAATTGTAATTACATAATCTTTGAATATAAATCGTAAACCATCTATTCAAGCACATTATTAAGTCGTAAGGTATTCACATTATTAATGTTAAAAAACAGTATGATATCGCTCCAATATTTTTGCGACAATCATTGTTGAAACAAAATTATATTGAAATTTAAATTAATTGAAATTTAATTATAGTGAACTTATTTAATTATATGATAATATAAATAATTCCATAAAAATTTTGCGAAATGTTCAAGTACAGTGCAACTGGACAGTTACCGTATTTAATGTAATGTGAACAAAGTTTTGCCATGGAAAAATTTTGATAGAAATTTTTCGATTGCTTTGTGGAAAGATAAGTACGAGATAATCAGTTTTACATTCTATAATGAAATGCTTCTTTCTTCGTAAATCTACAGCAACGTTCGCCTAATAATGACATACTATTCCTATTTTACTTAAATCTACGAATTTTTCTTAACTATAGACAATATCGCTGTATACTTAATGGAGCTGGGCAAAACGCAGATTCAGACATTTCAATTATAGAGTGAATTTCACAGTTATTACTGATTTGCACATTCCATCAATTAATCTAACAAAAATGTTGAATATCTCAGATCTCGCGTATATACCTATTACTACATTGAATAATGCTCCAACAAGTTTTCAATAATTTAGATCACTATAATTTAAACCATCGCATAATAACACAATATTTTGTAGCATTCGGAAACATGCCGGCGTTTTTACCCAGTTATAATGCTTAGTTCAATTTAAAATTAACTTCAATTTGTTTTCGTGCGTAGAGACAATGAGGCAGCGTTCAAAAATCTCATACACTTAAATATATCTTAATACTACTTCCTCTGTTTATCTAATCTCATTTGCAGCGAGATATTGGAAGCAGATTGATTACTAGATAGACGGATCTCAATTAGCAAGCGTGAATTTATGCTCTCAAGTGATCACATTCGTCACCGTAGTGGGTACAGTAAAAAATAGTAAACAAATAATATTTATACTTATTTTTAGAGTAAATATAGATATATATCCATATTTTATATATATATATATATATATATATATATATATATATATTCATACAAATAAATAAT
>JAANIC010004963.1:22407-71551 GCA_017607545.1 Acromyrmex charruanus
ATACACTTATTCAAAATAAGAATTAACATTCAACAAATTATAATATTTCATTTAAATGCTTATTTTTTTACAAAATATAAAGTAAAAAAAATTAGATTCATCTGGCTAATCTAGGTAAAAAAAATTTAATAAATTCCACTGCAATAAAAACTCGATATTTCGAAACTCAATTAACTTTGTAATTACAGGTACAGTGATATGAAAACTATAACAGATACTGAAACATCTAAAACTATTTTTACTTAAAACGATTTTTAAAAAATGATCATAAAAATTGATGAATTAAACTATACATGAATTCAAATTGTACCCAGCTTCGATTGCGAATAAGTTTCTTGACATTTCCATAGTCGACTAAAGCTGATAAATACATTCCTTGATATCACACACGTAGTACCGTTACTTTAGTATGATCACATTTGCGATGTTCGCAATAATTCTCACAGCCTGCTGATGCTGCTGATTAATCCTTAACGATCTACACTGCTATCTTGTTTATTTTAGGCTTGGAATTTATCATAATTTTTCAAGAAGTATAAACTTTTAATAACGAAAATATCGGGCAGTTGTGGATCATTAAAAATTAAAATATCGACTATTGAAGTGTCTTCAATAAATGGCAGTGCTTCAAATATCAAAGAATTCGACAGCACTGTGACAGACATAAAATTACAAATGATATTGAGGTATTCGCGCAATGATAATCAAAGCCGTCTCAAAGACGTATCAATTCCATTCAAAGGTCTGGATTTTGTCAAAGATGTATTTCCCCCTTCCTCTCCTCTATTTGCGGTGTCTTTTCTTTCTTCTTTCTATTGAATAAAGTTCTATCTATTTACAACAAAGCCCTTGGTCGCGCACTGACACAGCTGAGTACCAGCTGTAGGCCTGGCTATCACGAGAGTACGGGAGTGACTTCAGTCACGTCCTTGCAGTCTTGAATAGATAATTGAGCGATTTCGCTCACCATCTCCTCCTGAGTCTCCTTCTTCAATATTGTATACCCCTGCTGTACTTGTTCCTCATTTTCATACATTGCTTTGCCATTACTCGGCCTTGCTTGGCCATTCGCCTTTTTCTTACTGGATGATTCCTCACTGGACCCGCCTGGGTTAATCTTGAATACACTTTTGATAATGCTATTCACCGTTGGCTGGGAGCGTTTTGGACTCTCCGAAGAGTTATGCTTATCATCTTTGGTTGTTTGCGCTCTTCGCGTTCGCGCATTGCCTTTGACAAACTTATTGGCATTCTTCTGAAGAGTCAATTGTATAGCTGGCACTTCCATCTCTTTCGTTTCCATCAAAGGCATTTTATTGGATTCTAGTTTTACAGAATTCTTTTCTTTACATGACGGTGTTTGATCGACGATACGCGCGAGTTCCGAATTACAGATGTCTTGTTTTTCTGGATACGTATCAACTACAAGTTCATCATTCTTTTTTAGATCTTCATCTAAATCTGTTACCGGGACAGTTTTCGGTTCCTCTGTTTTTTCTGCTAGAGCTTTATTCTCCGCTTGATTAATTGTATCTTGTCGCTCCGTCAATATTTCCCTTTGAAGAACTTTAACAGGACTCTTCGGCTTTGTGAAAGATTGGTCTTCTCTATTTTGGCAATTTGTACAAGAAATATGTGTCGGTGAATTTGCCTGTCTTTTAGTAGCGTTGTTTTTCTGAGCTACTCCCATATGTGGTCTACTTGCTCTATGCGCATTGTTTTGTACATTGAATGACCCAGATTGCTCAGCATATTGTGACTGTACGTGATTAAAGTGTATTTGTGACTGCTGTGGTTGTGGTTGCATCCTGCGAATATTAACGTGCATCGCATTATCCATGTGTGGCGGCGGCGGAGGCGGTATCGACTGTTGTTGCTGCTGCTGTTGTTGCTGCTGATAAGTAGTGTATGGCTGAAAAGGCTTCATTTGATTCGAAGGATTAATATCCGGGCTGGTATTTGCAGGCGGTCCATATGGTAGATTCGAATTTGGATGCATGTATTTTGTATTCACATACTGTGGCCACGTTTGCCTCGGTTGAAATTGATGCTGTGCAGCAATAATATTCTGTACAACTTGACTATCTCTGCCGCGCTCGCGATAGTTGTCAGTACGTTGATCGAGTGTAATTTGACGAACATTGTTGGGGGAGTGTTGCGTCACAATATGTCCGGATATGAAGATAGGCTCGTTCTTGGAAATTACTGGACTCTGAGGCTGATGTCCATAGTTCTCATAATGCATATTTTCGTTGTTAATAATCCTACCATAAGTGACGCTCGAGTGATACTGCGGTGGTTGTGGTATATACTCTTGCTGCTGCTGCTGTTCTGGATATTGTGGAAATTGTGACATGGGAGGTTGGACATCAATCCAAGTTTCCTGCTGAGGAGGACGCTGCTCGTTGTCGCGTATGGCTAGCACTGCATTCCAAACCTCCTTCAGCTCACCTGTGATGTCTCGATCTTTCATTATCGTATAATTACGATTGAAAACTATCCCTGTGTTCATCGCTTCTATGAAGTCTAACAGTAACTCGATAAAACTCGTACGCTTCTGTTAGAAAATAATAGTTGTATAATAGGTGATAAAAATATCACAGACTTTATACTCCCTACTCAAAGTTAATATAACAAGAAATATTTGTTACTAAATCCCTATAGATTAAAAATATTTTACTTACTTTAGCGTCCTGAGCATTCTTGCCATTTATTCGTAGGACTTCTGGATTGGCCATTACAGCAAACACTATAGCCTCTGTCTTTGTGCGAGGGGGTGGTACTCTCATACCTCCATAGAGTGGCACAGGCAGTGAAGGTCTGCGAGGCATTGCAATTTTATCCCAAGACAGTACGTTTACATAACATGGAGCTGTAGTACCCTATCAAGAAAATTGATATTTATGTAACACTCACGCTATTGATTTCTATAAGTTATGTAATAAACTCTTGCAGTAACAGCACTATTATCACAACGGTATAATACCTGTATAAAATCTTGTATACACATGTGCGGCTGTGGTGGATTCTTAAAGAGTCGCGCTCCATTACGCGACTTCATTCTGGGTACACTACTTTCTGTCATTTTGCAACTGAAAGTTAATCAATTCAATAGCGAAAATCCTACACGCAAGATTCAATGTGCTATTAAAATGTGCGTTTTATATTTCGTACAGGTGTCTTCGGTGTTAGTAACGTTCGAATAAGGAAACTGCGATCTTGCTTGCCTTTCAAAATCGTATACGTGCAGATAGTATCGGTCAGAGTTTTTAAGTCTTCAAAGTAACATGCAAGAGTCTAAAAATGACTGATTTTCGAAACCATTTCCAAATTAGTATAGCTTGTTACATGTACAGAGCTCGCCCTATTGAAGACCGGGGTATCGAAGATTCTTATTTCGCAACCGCTTTGACAATAAAAGTGTACCGCATGTGCGAGGTGTTCCGAAAAAAATAGGAGTTACCAAATGAAAACACTCCGCTATCAATATGGCGGGGCGAGCGGTCGAAATTGCGGCACGTTATGACAGATGCGGCCGCATGAAAATTGAAATCCCGTGGTGCCTGCGGGTGCTATGCTGCACGACTTTTGTGAAACAAACTAAGAGTAATTACGTAACGCGACACGAAGGGAGAACGATAATTCCACGAGCCAGATTCTCGAGCGATCGAGGTCGCCCCGAGGCACTGCCAAGGTTACACGCGCCCTGTCAACATAACCTAAAAGTCGCAATCAAATGGAGCTCGCGCCGCTGAATCTGAATTGCGAATTGCGGGTAGAGGGGAAGGCGAGGGGTAGAGGGTACGAGTGGATCGCGTCGCGTTTCTTTTTGTGGGCACTCACCCCGATGGCGGTGTCTCACTCGCGAAAAAATAACCTCAAACGGCCGCTAACACGACGCGAAACATTCCTGACAAAAGGAAAGATATCTTTCAAGAGAGACGAGCCATCGTCCCTTTTGTTTATTATCTTCCCGGGAGCTGCATCAAGCTGTACAGCGCCCGATCGACACCTAACGCTCCCACCACGACCGCCACATAAACTTTGTCGTCCGTTTTAATAATAGGTTCGTTGCATGTACTTTCCGCACTTTTCCGTTTCTAATGGCTCCTGCACACAGGAGCGATTATCCTGAACGCGATAACGCTTGCCGCGCGACGGAAACTGCGCGATAGCCAATCAACGTCTCGTTTGTTCGAAAGTAATAGATGTAGAAGTTTTGCTTGGTGAGGCCGACTTAGGAACATAGAATTATTGGTTAGTGCGATAACTTTGCCGCCGCGCGGCAAACGAATACATTAATGCCCGTTTCCACCAATGTAGATTAACTTTAATCTCAGTTCAACTTAAACCCAAGACACAATGCGAGGGAGTAGTGATAGCGATAGAAATAACGATTTCAACCTATCAGAAACTGTGTATTCCGATATATCCGATTTCTGATAGGTTGAAATCGTGTTATCACTGTAGCCATTCCCTCGCATCTGTCTCTTAAGAAGCTCTTGTTGGACATATTTTACAGAATATGGTCAGATCCCAGATGTCTCCTCTACACGCTGTAACGAAAATAAGGAAGATTCTATTAGATACAGAGAAGACTATTAGGTTTACTTCGATGCGGTACAGAAATATTATATTTTTTTATTTTGGATATATAAGTACAATCCACATTGACATTCATTTTCTTAAAGTTTTTCACGCTTATTGAGACTTACATTTTATTCGTTGTATTACAAAAATTTTGTTTTTATTTTACAGACATAAGTGCAATTACTCTCAAATTTCCGTCATTTCCAATTTTCTTAGTTTTCTAAATTTACAAAAAATGTTTTCCAGCAAGGACAGTATAACACAGTAAGGGTATGATCAATGCGATGTTGCAAACGCTTTGAAGCGTTTTTAATTCGATCAATTTGTAAAATTCTTTCTTCTAATTGGTCTATCAAACACTTCAAATCATTTGTAGCGAGACACAACCTAAATCATTTCATTCTTGTTTAACGTTTGCAGATAAGAATGTAATGATTCATTGTGTCACACTGTGTCTTTGCTGGAAAACACTCAGAAACTTAAATGTTATTCGACATATTATAGAGATATATTATATCTTATTATTTTAGACATAAATACAATTATTATATCTAAATTGTCTTTATTTTTCATTTTCTGAACTTTTTCAAGCAATAATATTGTTTTTTATGTATTTCAGTTATAATTTTTTGTATGTCAGTTACAATTGTCATAAAAAGTACCACTGTGATAATATTATTATTATTGTAGTTATCAATTACATTTATTTTTGTATAATAAAGACAATTAGTATAACAATATAATTTATGTATAAAAAAGTATTGTATGTGATATAATAAAGTAATTATGAAATATTCTACAATATTTTAATATAATATTAGTTATATTATTGTGCAAATAGTTGACGACACAATTCGTCTCGCAATTCATGACCATGCTGATTTTCACAAATTATTTCATCATCATTTTCAATATTTATTATTACTTCTTCTAAGTCAAGATAATCCTCATTAAGTGGAGGCTCCAAGAATTTTAAATCATCTTTATTTGCTAAATTATGTAAAACACAAGAAGCATGTATAACTTGAACCATACGTACGATGTTTCGCAACCTAAAATGATATAATTGTCTAAATCTTTGTTTCCAGCAGTCAATTGCATTTTCAACTTCAACATGACATGAACTTAATTTTTTATTAAAATGTCTTTGTGCCTGAGTTAAATGTTCAGTATCTCTGTACGGAATTATTAAATTTCTTAAGCATGGATATGCACTATCTCCAAGTAAATAAGATCCATCTAAAATAAGATTTATTTATCCAGATGTAAATTTAAAAAAAATTATATTGATGTCAATCATTGCTAACCTGAGCAAATTTCTTGAAGAGATTCGTACAAAGGAGATTTTTGGAATACTTTTGCATCATGGACGGATCCTGGATTGCCAATAAAAACATCTATGAATTTCATGTTATGATCAACAGTTGCTTGCACATGAATAGAAAAATATTGCTTTGTATTAATGTACAAATCATGATCCTGTTGTGGTTTGTCAATTCTTACGTGTGTACCATCTACACAGCCTGAAAATAAATGTTATATAAAAATAAATATAAATTTAATACATAAGAAATAAATTTTGTTAAGATACCAATAATTCCAGGAAATCCTTTTAATTGCAGAAAATGTCGCTTTGTCGCTTCTTTTTCCTCCAACGTAGGAAATTTTATTATTTGTGGTGCAAGTTGCAATAAAAATTTCGTTACTCTTGTTATAACTGTATGCAATGTATTTCTTGTAATATCAAATCGATCAGATACGTCTCGATAGCCACTCTCATGGCCAAGAAACCACAAATAACTTAAGATACATTTCTCACTCGTTATCGGAACACATCTTGCATGTTCTATAATTTTTAATTAAATAATAAATATTTTATCATATAAAGTTAACAATGAAACAATTAAGTACTTTAAACTATTCATAATAAAATACCTTGCAAAGATTTAAAAATGTCTGATTTTTCAAAACGTGCAATAAGTTCATCGGTTATTTTCCGTGACAAACGAAAATGCATGATAAAGTCAATATTAATATAATTTTTGACAATATGTTCTATGTAATTATTAATTTTAATTTGATGTAATGGAATTTTGTGGACTGGTCGAAAGTAATACCCAGCTTCGTTTAAACGTCGTCGGGCGGTCCTCACGGATATTTGGATGTTCGCTACGTTGATGGCTTCCTGGATAGAGCTGTAAGGTCGATCAATAACTGCAGCGACGAGAGCCTGCACTTGCTCCGGTCCGGTCTTACGAGGACCATGGTTATTCTGACGATGATCATGCAAAGCATTATCACCGCCCTCGGCAAATCGTCGTATCCATCGTCGGACAGTTTTTTCAGAACACGGAATATTAGCAGCAATTTCTGCTACTGATCTTCCGGCTTGTGACTGTCCAACAATGCGACCTCGTATTTCTGGACGCAAGTTTCGAGGCATTGCTACAACTTCTATCGCGAAGAAAATAATCCGCTCGATGCTACGACATCACGGTAAATGATTTGGTAGAAAAATAAGCAAATAAATCGAGAAAAAAATAAAAGCGATTCAGAAGTTGCTTAGTAACAAATATATGAGACAGCGAAGGAACATCTTGGGATCCAAACAAATCAGTGTTTATCTTTGACATTCGCACTACCAACTGTAGTACGGCACAAACACAAATCGATATAACACAGCCATGGAGGATAGAAACTAAGGGCTACCGCACACAAAATTCCGTAACAGTTTACATCTTACTGATTACGTAATCTAATGGAAATAGAAATAACAGTAAACTTATCCATAACCTCGCAATAAAGTGAATTTCAACCGGTTGAAACTTGCCTTATTGCGAGGTTATGGATAATTTACTGTTATTTCCATTTCCGTTAGATTATGTAATCTAAAGCAGTATCCTGATTGGCTCATCGGCTTAAGTTTACATCTTACATATATTGTTATGGAATTTTGTGTGCGGCAACCCTTAAGCTTACATTAATGATTTTTTAATATGGTTGATTTCTATACTTAAATTCAGCGAAGAACTAAAGATCAATTTGAATCAATCATATTAATTAAAGAATCACTAAGCGCTAATTTTCTTTGCTAAACGCGTTTAATGCATCCTATGTATGTGAACCAATGAAAAGATGTCTACGAATTGTCCAGTCTCTGTATTCTAGGGACACTAGAAGCTGGGAACGCCCTTTCCGTGGTAATAGCCTCTCCAAAAGTTTCGCCGTGAAGTTACTTACAAATTCCCTAACGTATCTCGCGCGCGTCTTCGCGCTTTCGCGGCGAGATGATCGCGCGCAACTTCAGATAGTTCAGATCAATTGTTGTTTAGTTAGCGGATTCATGTCGATCCATTTCGAAATCGAGCAAATGAATGTTCCCATTCCATCGAACGTCGTCATTTCGCGCGGCGGATCGCCTTCGATTGCGATGAAACGATTTAAATGCGTTGGATCGAATATGGTAATTATTATTGTGGTCTGTTTGTTGATTGTCGATGCAATTTTCTGAAGTTTCGTTTCGTTATTCATTGCAAGTACTGAAAATCTATAATATTATATGCGTTATGTGAATCATATATTTTCAATACTCGCAGTGAATAATGGAACGCACCTCAAATCTTTATCGATTCAAACTGTACGAAAAATCTATAGAACAAAATGGCGGTTATCAAGTAGTCGCGCTATTGATCGAAAGAAGTTTCGATAATTGCATATCGGTAGCAACCTATATAGCATAGATCTCCAAGTGACGTCCTAAAGACGCCTATATCTCCTGGATAAAATGTGCTGTACGGGAATTGCAAGAATTAGTCGCGTTCTGCAGATCATTTTGCAACTATTGGAAGTTTTCTTCGTACTAATTCGATTATATATTTTTTTTAATTTATGCCTCATTTCTTCAATGTAGATCGATTAACTTTAATCTCGGTTTAATTTACTTTCTATCTTTTTCTAATTTAAAAAATCAGAAAAAGAAGAAAATCTCTGCAGGACTAATAATAACACTAGTATACGTCAAAATAACATTTTCTTAAATTGTGATAAATTAAAAAGTGACTTTTAATAATAATTTTCGGAGTTATTTTAATATTATTTTGGTGACTTGAGGTATGTATTCTATTTGAGGAATTAATAAGTTAAACCAAGATTAAAAAGTTAATAGAAATAGACGTTAAAGGAATAATTCTATCTTAGCAAAGAAAACTTCCAACAGTTGCAAAATAGACGTTGCATCTCTATAATGTTAAGTCTAGAATTTTTACATTGTTAATTCAGCTTTTCCCTTTTTTCTTCAGATAAATAATGTTCAGCCAAAAGAATAAGCTTGTTAGAAGTCACTAGATATTCGTGGGAATTGAATTCTAAGTTGAAGACTGTAGGCGCTCGAAGCTGTAGATTGCAGAAAATTTGGAAAATGGATCAAAATTTCTTTCCAACACGCCCCCATCAATCAGGCGTAAGTAATCTTGAAATGACATAATTGCAAATGCGATTTTATTGCTAACATAAATATGAGATTTGTTTGAAAATTATCGTAAGAATCATGTTCAATAATTGAAGATTTTCTATTATTTTTATAAATTCGACCATACACACTTATTCCTTGGAATCATTGTACAATTTTGTTCTCGTTCAATAATTTTGCGCATATCCGTGTACGCTCGACCTTGATAGAACAATTATAAACAATTAATGCGACAAATGATGGCTACAGAAAAAAAGGATGATCGACCAACGGCTTGAAAAGCGCCTTATACTGAAACTTGCTGTAGAACTTGCACAAGCGGGCGGCTCGGAGGACTGTAGTTAGCGACTATTAATATCATCGATCGGGATCGATAGTTCTGCCTGCGAGGCGTCATAATAATATGGTGGATGGTGCGGACCTCTCTGATACCCCGCCGATACGTCACGTACACCGGTAACGATGTACAAGTGGCGCCAATAATGCTCGCAAACATCGCGCCCCGCTGTACAATCTGTTATCGTTAACTCGCGCTCGGGACCGTCCGCTAATGCAGTGCCGCTAATGATCCAGCATTAAGAAACAAAACGACCATATACCGGCGTTGTTATGGATCTTTGTAAAACCGTGCGACACGCACACATACCTGACCCGTGTGCGACTCTATTTTCTTTCTTTCTGCAATAATTCGATGAACAAATTTAATGATGACTTCAAATCTAATAGTGAATCTAATAGTGAACTTCAAATTTCACCTAATTGTAAATTTGAATTAAATTTCACTTTTGTCCAATTAACAATTTAAAAATTCGCTGCAAGATCGAATAAGGCTCTGCACAATAGAAAAGACATTTAGAGAAAGAAATAGGAATAAATATTAAATATTGCAAAATAAAAAAATTAACAATAGAGATTAAACGTTACGCACAATGTAGATATAAATAAAGTATGAGACATATTGATATTTTTTGTAAAATGAGCAAAGAGTTTGACATTGTATATGTGTATGCAAATAAAATAAATTAAATTTCACATTTAAGGAAAAATGCTCGAGAGACGGAATCCTGTCGATTGTCGTACGTCGCGGCTTGCGCAAAATTGTACGTAGGCCCGAGAAATCTCGCGCGAGTTCTCGCGTCGTTAATGCGAGATCGTTCCGCTCGATCCGCATGACCGACGCGATCGTAAGGACCCTGTAATGCGAAATAATGGGTATCCACCCACTCGATGAAAATTACATGAAACGCGCGGGCCTTCTCAAACGAGCCACAACACTCCACGTGCGCACGCGGGGCATCACCTTAGGGGCACGTACGAGCCGTGAAACGAAGGTGGAACAACGGAGCCCCGAGGAAAGAACGCCGCACGTAGCGCGGCCGACGATAATTGTTTGGTAAACGTGAACGTAATTAAAATTTTAGATAATACAGATGCGGAGATACAGCAGTCCTTTATCGTATTGTTATAATATAGCGTGTGATATGTGTCGCTGAGCTGTATAGGAGTACAGATGTTCTATGCGATATTAATTTGTATTTGTAGTAACATACATTAAATAATTATGAAATGAGATAAAAATCTGAGAACAGATTTTATGATAAGTCCTTATTCAATTTTATATATTTTTTCTAATGTCAATGATGCAACACAAGTTTTTAAAGTAAACTTTGCTTCGATGAGATATTAGCATCTAGAAGACCAATATAATGTATAATAATACATTATATTGGTCTTCTAGATGTAATTAAATAGACTGGAGAGGAAGAGAGAAAGAGAGAGAGAGAGAGAGAGAGAGAGAGAGAGAGAGAAGGAGAGAGATTTGATGAATATAATTTAATATAAATTTATATTTTTATCTGTATAAAACAATATTTATAATTTTTATAAATTTTATATCAAAACTTATACAAATATTCTCTCTTTCTCTCTGTTTTTTTAATATAAAAATAAATATAATCACAGTACACACACACACACACACATACACACATACAATGCATTTAATAAACTGTGATGAATTCTTCTTTTAAATAAAATAATTATATAGTTAGTAAATTAATTAAAAATCTCTATCTTTTATAATTATTTATACTTATACATCGAATAAATACATGTCTTTTTCCTTGTTCTCTCTTATTAAAAAAACTTGAATTTTTCTATACGTAAATCAATTATTACATTGACTGCATGTGCCTTACATCTCTCACCGCACTTAGAATATAGATAGATAAGAAAAAAAAAAGAAAGAGACACACATAGCAATATGTATTTATAATGTGTATTCATTTTGATTCGATGAGAGGTACAAGTAGAACAATTTTCACAGCTTTGTTTAGTATATTATAAAACACATGTTTGGTTCAAAAGTGTGTATAGAGGTCGAATGCACTGTGCTTTTACAGGCAAGCATGATGTGTAACAACAATATGCATGATACTCGTATACAGCGTTAACATCTATGCATTGAGATTTCCGTATGACTTCTTAACTAAATATTACAATTTAATATTACGATTTAATTATGACGATTTTACTTGTATATTAGTTCTTATTATAATGAGCGAATAAGATGTATTATGACATTACTAATTATTCGATAATACAATTAGTATTTAAAAATCGATAATGTAATATAATATTCCTATTTTATCGTTTTATTGATTTCTTATCGATAGTCTTTTCAATTCCTTTTGCAAAAGGAATAGCATTTAATAATTTTTTTATAAATGTTATAATATTCATAGAAATTTTACTTTATTATATTTCAGAGAGAGAGAAGTGCGTGAATTTAAGAATATTTGATAATTCTTCTAGTTATAGTTATGACATTAATTTATTATTTTCGACTTGTAATTTTTTAATTTATAATTTACAACTTATAATTAAGTAATATGCAGGGTTGACAAACTTTTGGTTACTTTTCAGTTACTTTGTCGTTATTTTTTATAGTAAACAATTTGATGACGATGTTGCAATTTTTTATGACAATAATGCTAACTAACTAAATGCTAAGATTATGCTAAGGTTAGAAAAGTCACTTTAAAAAGTAACACCATTATGTGTTACCTACTGAAAAAAGTAATAAGTAACGAATTACGCGTTACAAATAACGAATAAAAAGCGTTATTACAAATTAGGAGTTATTTTTTTTTCAGTAACGATTGACTTTTTTAACTTTGATGTTAATATTATCATCATAAAAAATTTACAATGTCATCACCAAATTATTATTATAACAAGATAATGATCAACAAAGTAACTTGCCAACTCTGATAATATGTATATTTTGAAGGTAACACGTTTCTATATTTCCACAGATATAGAAATTGTATTTCAATTATAAGGAAAGAAAACTTATATTTATCTATTAAATTTATTTAAATCTAATCTAATCGGTATCATGTTTTTGTTGTAGACCTTGTGGATGTGATCCTGAGCTGAATCGGTGAGTAGAATTTAGGGCAAAGGTGATGGTTTTTTTCTCTGATAATAAAGCTGTTTTTGAAATCAGTGCGATTCACTTTGTTTATAAATTTTTACATGCAGACTTTGCATTGGAAATGTCGATCAGAAAAAGTATAAAGTTACAATCTTCCCGTTTTAAAGAGAACATTTTCTGAAGTAGCAAATCAAAATGGAACTATTTATTAATATTTTCTCTCTTTATTTCTAGCTCTTAGCTCTCTCTCTCTCTCTCTCTCTCTCTCTCTCTCTCTCTTTCTCTCTCTTATTTTCATGGCATATCTTTATGAATACTATTAGTAGAGCATATGCCGATAAAATTTTTTTGACTATTTTTAAAAAAACATTTTTAGAAATAACTTAAAATAACTTTTTTATACAATCAAATTCACACACAATGTGAAAAGAATACTGTGAATATCTCATAATTTTTATAAATTTTATAATTCTGCCTATATTTTTATATATATTTTAATATTGAATTACATACTATACATAAAAATTATATTTTGATTATTAAAGAAATATTTAAAAAAAAATAACTGTAATTTTTATATCTTGCAATGTATTGAGAATTAATTTTCCATATAATAAAATATGATTCGTATATTTTAAATGTAAATATGATTTATTATATTATTAACTTATACCACTTATCTCTTCTCGATGTTTTAATTTTTTGTATGGATTTTTTAACGAGTATTTGCCTGAACTTCATGAATCATGAAAAATCATGGAAATAAACATTGCGATTATTTTACGCTTGTTAATACATTTCGCAATTTTTTACTCATCCGATTTTTTAATTTTATAATAAAATCTGTGTTGACAAGGAAAAATATATTACTTTCATAAAATTAAATTCACAGAAATTAGAAAGTTTTGCTGAGATTATTTTAAACGAATTGATCATAATTTAATTTTTTCTTTAATTTATTCTTATTTCGTTTTCGTTCTTATGTTCTTATCGTATGTTTGTTTCGGAATTTAAGAAATTTTGTGAGATTAAGTTTACATAATTATCATAATTTTCTCGTAATTATTTTATTTAAGTAATTAATATATGCAATATTTACGTTAATGATTTTGCAATTATTACAACTTTTATTTATTACTTATATATTACATATTATTTATATGTTATTTTGTTATTATTTATGTTTGTGATTAATTTTATTATATAAATAACATGAATTTTATTGTATTTACAAATTTTCGCGAGAATATATTTTTTATCTATTTGAGTGGCAAACTATATTGCAATTCTTAGATACCATCACGATGTTTAAATTTCAATTTTTTTAAATACGATTTTTTGATATTGCGATTACTGTCAAATAATATTCGTAAAGGAATTGCAAAATTGAACTTTGCAAGAATATTGCAAGGCGAAGCGATTTTCCCAGGAATATTGGGATAACAGTTTTCGCAGAGATATTGCGAAGCGAGGTGATCGTCGCAAAAATGTTGTGAAGCGTGAATGTAAATTGAATGTAACATGGATGTAAATTGAATTTATATTGTTTATAAAAATACTCAAGTATTTTTGTTTCGCGATGAATGTGTTTTAAAGTAAATTTATAAATATTCTCCGATAGATGATTATTAAATAAATTCACATATTCTATATATCTTTCAGTATGCATTTTTTAAAAACTAAATTTGCAAATTTAATACCACATTTTTTTTCGTAAAAACGTGAAACGTGAAAGATAATATACAGCAGATGTATTAAACTCTTTTAAAAGGACGCAATTTTTATTTTTCAATAAATATTTGCTAATTATTAAATTAATAGAATTATTAAAATTGCTATTTCACATAAGTTTCGCATTATTTGAAATAAAGTGTAATAGACATAGAATAAACGGCGAAAAAAAAAGAAGTTCTTGTATCATTTCCGAGACATTTGCAATAAAAGATGCATCAGTAGAAATCGAGAGATGTTGCGAAATGACGAATTTAGATTATTTTGTTATAAACCTGTTTTATTTCATTTTGTTTTTTTGTCTTATTTTGCTGCAATTTACATATATTATTAATTGTTATTTCTCACTTTTAATTAAATATTACTAAATTAACATTAATTGCTTGAACTGAATTTAATCAATTTTTTTTAATTTTTATCTTTTTTTTCATAATAATTAAAATTTTAAAATTTGACAACATAAATATTAAATTATGTAATTATTATATATAATAATACTTATATAAATATAAATGTGTATAAATATTTATATGTAAAATAAATGTGTATAAATATTTATATGTGAAATAAATGTAATCAAACAGAACAGATTATAATGTAATAATTATAAAGTTCATAATAATCGCACTGATTTCAAAAGTAAAGACAATTGCGCGTTTATATTATGTAATTATGTCAAACTTACAATTTTTTGTATATTGCATGTTTTGTCGTGAAAATTTTTTTAATTGTTATATAAAATAAGTTTCACATATTTATATATTTGCATTTGCACTTGTTATATTTAGCAAATGTCTTGTATGTACTTTATATCTATACTTTATTGTATACAAATATCTATATGTATGTTTGTACATTCATGACATTGTTGTATACGTCTTCATAAATTTAATATTTTTGATATTTTTATTTATTTATGGTCGTCAGTTTGTTTGTTTATATCACTTTTTAGATTTGTTCATACAATTTATTTTTAAATAATATCCATTATAATTTGAAATCCATTATAACAGAATTTTTTATATATACGAACAGATTAAAAT
This sequence comes from Acromyrmex charruanus, assembly GCA_017607545.1. Lineage (NCBI taxonomy): Eukaryota > Metazoa > Arthropoda > Insecta > Hymenoptera > Formicidae > Acromyrmex > Acromyrmex charruanus. Next base: position 37,679 of record JAANIC010004963.1, read on the forward strand.
TACTTGATTGCACATTTCATTGCATCAAAACGTAGTTTCGATAATAATAAAAATGTGGGTTGAAAAGGAAGGAAACCGCCAGGTGCTTTGCGCGCGTGTGTAATATGTGTTATACACATCAGTTCCCCACGTCTCATCTGACCATTTAAATTAGTCGAGAGCAGCCTCCTTTCAAAAATTAATTGACGTATCGATTGGGCCGTCCTGCAGACACATTATATCGATGTCGGTGGTGCCAGGGCTTCAGTTTACATTACCTACCGCATGAATAAAGGTCGAATAATGACGTCGCGCTTCTGGTTTAAGTATGACAAGGTGCAAAGTACATGAGAAAGCAGAAATCATTCTCTATTCACAATTATCAATAACAAAAGATAAAGGCAATTAACATATATGTCTATAAGAAATATTGCATATGCGATAATTCTTTTATCAGTAAAAAATCGCAAACATTTTTGCGAAATAAATGATAGTAACTATTATGCTTAATGTATTTAGCTCACTTTTAATTACGATATAATATAATTAAATATACATATAATACAAGTAGTAAACACATATATTATTCGAATTAACTATATTACAAGAGATTTTACCATTACCTGGGGAACGGCAACCAATGGAAAAGTATTCGAAAAATGTTTTATACGGGTAAAATGTTTTCATCTACCAACACAGGATGTCTTTGCGTGACAAGCTCACGAATCTCTAGTTGTTCTCGTTGTATTCTTCATATTCGTCGGGACGGAGGTTGCAAAAATGTTGAGCGCGCGATTGGAACGGACGCACCAGATAATATAATAACGAACAAGGGAGTTGCGCAGATATAAAAATAAATGGCCGTGGAGAGCGTGGCAACTCGACGCGCCACACGCAGAGACCGCGCGCGAGACGTGTTTATAGTAATGAGCCTTGTCGTTATTTGTCCAGCGAAAGGGATTTATCGAGATACCTCGTGAGATCTTGTTGCTCGATCTTCCTCCCTCGATGTCCGCTTATTTTCTCCGCTGTTCTTCACTCGTCCTCCTTGTCCCCGCTAGGTTGTTAACCCTCTCGTGTCTCTGGGAAGAAAGCGAAGGGATTGATTTTATTGATGACAAAAGAAAAATATATATTTATACATGTCGCTTATGCATCCTCGCCGTGGATTCTAATAACGAAAAATTTTCAATTGCTCTGACATTAATCTTTACTCAATAAATATCAATTGAATGTAACGTACATGAATGTTACAATTTCACACTCAACAATGTAACTGTATATAATACGTGAGTTATATTATATTTATATTATATTGTTGAAGAAATGTGTAATTATACCGTTAATATTATTGTTATTTTTAGTTGTTTATTGGATAATCATATTAAAGAACTGATAATCTTCTAGGTATAATTTTAAGAAATATATATATAATTGAAAACAAAAAATATTCGTACAGAAGAATTTTTATAAAAAAAATTATTTATCAAAAATAAACATTAATTGACAATTTATTAATAATGAGTATATTTTCTCCTAATATTAACAAAAAAACTTTGCGAAAATGATTGTGTTCATAATCTTAAAAGCTAAATTTATCGTCTACGACTTTTTGCACCAAATAATATAATTTTATATTTTTACTTATTATTAGAAATATATTTTAATTATTAAACATCNAAGAAAATAATTTAAAAAATATATATAATTATTTTATTAAATTACTGATTAATATTTATATTGATTAATATTTATTATTGATTAATATTAATATGATTTGTTTTCTAAAAATAAGATTTTTTAAAAAGTCTCTTATATGGTATACTGTATGCACATGTACAAAGTTGTGAACACTCAATCCAGAATGTATAATAAAGAAATTAATTTTTCATTTACATTGTAATATCTTATAATTATAATATTTTAATTATACGTGATTACTGGAAATGAAAGCAAAATGTAACGTTATCGCGTAATAACAGTAATTATGCGCACGTAATCGCGATTTAATGTTTTTACAACAAATGCGAAAGCTTAAACTGGAACATATAAATTATTTATCGCATAGTGCTTCGTGCATATTATACTATGTTTGTAAATCTGGTTACGGCACTCTCCGACATTTATTAACTTTTCTCTTATTTGACGTGGTAAAAATAAATTAATATGATTTTATAAAACGATCAACTTTTAATGGTTATTTATAATAGAATATTACGAATATTATTCGCCGATTTACGACTGAATGTATAAAATCGCGTGTTCGCAAATTTGTACGCAAATTCACATGACCGCGTGCTTCAAAGTACGAGATGCGCTCGCCCGATATGAGATTACTGTTGCAATGAATTTCGTACACGATACACTTGTGTCTACCTCAACCCCCAGGAAAAAAACCGGCCCCCAGCGCGACGTAAGAAATTATCGGCAGTTTAAGAGATGATTTTGCGAGTCCCTTCGGCCTCGGCATGCCAGCATTTTTGGGATCCTGGCTATTATAGCTATCTCTCGCACGAATCACTGTAATATGCCCGTAATGTGTGACATATCGGTGAATCGAGTTTCCTCGAGTATGAAGTCATTAATCTGACTAATGTACGTCGGTACGAAAATTAATTCGGAAAAAAAAAAAAACAGAAAATGGACTTTTTGTCTATCTGAAGATGAAAGAAGATTAGAATTTATTCAAATCGAGTCGATACTCGAGAAAATTAATAGACATTAATAATTTGCTATAATGAAATATTAATATATAATTTGAATTGTGCAATTCTTTTTGAAGAAATTTTCAATTTCTTTTTTTAATTAATTGAAAGAATATCTTTTGGGAAAATACTTTATATATTTCTAACAGTTATAAATTTTATTTATATTTCTTTAAAATATTTTTAGATTTTATCATTAAATAACACATATTTAATAAAATAACAAATTTATATTATTTATAATGTATTCAAGATGTAAATTTCAAGACCTTTAACAAAAATATCAATACGTGATAAATTATTAATGAAAAACTGTTAGAAAAAATGGATGTTTATGCCTAAAGTGAATGTAGAAAAAATTAGCCACACACATAACTATGTAAAGCTGTATTTTGATCTACTCTTTAAATTCTTTAGAGTGAGAATTCACTCCAAAGAACTAAGAGAGTACCTACGTACTGTTTCGATTATTTGAAAACTATTTGATGGATGAATTCGTTTTTGTATTATACATCTAAATTGACGTAAAATAATGAAAACCGATGTTGAATTTATCGTCTATCGGGCGCGCTAACAATATCCTTGACAGTTTTCCGTCTAGCAACCGCCATCGTGGCTGGCAACCGCAAAGTTTCAATAAGGAGGCGAACCGACCGATCGGTGCAGGTCGTCGTGCGTGTACGGGATATCGCGCCTTATTCGCGAACAAGGTGCACGTCAACGTGACTAAAGAGACCTCGTTACCATAATCGTCCAGGCACGAGGTGTATTCTTAAATCTGGCAAGCCAACACCTAAACACGGTCATCATCGCTTCTCGGTATAATAAGATCACATCGCGCCAAGCCCAAATGGGCCTTCCCTCGTGACCCTTGTGGCCCATGATACACGTCAGGTCGATTCAGTCGAAATGACTTTTTTGCGAGGTTCTTGCCGAAAGCTCGTAAAGCTTTAATATTATTAGCAAATTTTTCGATATGTGAATATATTACAATGTTTTATTGGAAATTATTAATATTGAAAAAAATATGAATTTAAATATATATACCTTCAAGTATAAAATAGCAATTAAAAAAAACTTGAGGATTGTAAGAGTCAGTTAGTTTTTAATAAAATCTCGTAAGTATGTTCCACTTCTTTGTAATTTATATATGTGTCACTTTGATTGAATTTATATCATGACTATCATTAATTTGAATTTTTATTTTAATATTTTCACATTGATTAATTTCAATATCAATGACGCAATAGATAGTTCAATGTTTTGTCAATATTATTTATCTCTCACACTTTTGAGAACTTTTATCTGCTTTGGGAATGTCTTATTTGAAGGAAGACTCACCATGACTTGTCTGAGTGTGAGAGAGAACGATTTATACTTTAAATTTCTAAACATTCATGATTACGACACTGTACATTATACATTTACGAGAGTTTATTAAAAACACTTTATTTTAAATAATTTATTAACTGCAAAAAATTAATGTGTTTACATATAAAGAGATGTTTTTAAAAAATATATTCGAGGAAATGGCTACACTTGGAAATATTATGCAAATATGAAAATTTTAAGCTTATGTGAATTTTCTTGCGGTACTAAAATTTGACTTCTCGACGGTAGAGAAGATGTAGTTTCAACTGAATCGGCCTGATGCTATTTAAGAGCAACGAGATGGACGAGCAAGATGATTATACCAGTGGTTTAAAGATGATCCGCCGATCGAGGGACGCCTACTTGGATACCTGCAGTTTGCTATGCTTATTAAGGTTATCCTTCCGTCGGATCACTGTAATACGCTCATAATGTGTGACAATTCGGATGATTTGCATCCTTGGATGCGGAAGACATAAAGCCATCAAGCGGGCTGTGCAATCTTATTGCATTGAAGGTGCATTGTTCTATTAAGCGTCTTTGTGAAAAATGCAAGGCACACGTGTACTGTTTGGATCGAATTACTTGCGGGTATTCCCCTCCTCCACTTCCTCACTCGCGCGCGCGTACGAGTTTCTTTTTTAATTTCATATACATGCGTCCACTCGTGGAGGGAAAAAATTGATCCGCGAACGGGTAGACGGAAGACCCGAGGGGCACCCTATTGGCTTCGCGAAAACGATGGGGTTCGTATAATAATGATCAGACACGAAACGCCTGGAGTTACGTGAGTAATTGTAAATTACCTATTCTCCATTCTCTCTCGGAGTAAATAATTTGTTGCGTCAAAATAGTGTTCCATAAAAGCAATAACGCATTTTATACATACTAGTTAAAGAAAAAGCAGTTAATATAAAAATTTCTTATTTATAAAGTGTATGCAGACATCTCTTTATGCGATACATAATTCTTTGTATTATTTAAATATATAACATTCAAAACATAAATCTAATGGACGTTAAATTAATGTTAAATTGATGTTTAATTTAACGAAATGAAAAAACTTAATAAGCATTCTCTTTATGTGTTATCCATTTATTAGTTAAAAGAAAGAGTTGATATATATTATATAGAATTGATATATGCTGAATAGAGAAGTAAGCCAAAATATATTCAGTAACTGATTAGAAATATTGTTATCAAAAAATTATCAACCAGAATACACTGAATATATTCTGATTAATTTTCTAATCGAGATGTATATTCTAATATCAAAGTTGTTCGTGTTGATCGAAATACAATGTTCTAATTGTAAGAAGAAGGGATGCATTTCCATTCGTAACGACAAAAAAATCTAAAATCGAGACAGAAGACGTTTAAAGATGTCTTTAAAAAAAAAACGTCTTATGTCTCGTTTTTGGATATGCGTGTTGCCTGGTATTTTTTATTGAATATCTTTGCACATACAAGAATATCTTAACCAAGCAGAAAAGTTGGTATCGTGGGATTTCTCATCTGGAATTGTCGAGGCATAACTGGTCATCGTGTTGGCCGGGGGAGGCGTTCGAAGTTGCAGGTACGCGCAGACGCGTTAATGGCAGCGAAAAGGAAAGAGAGAGAAACCTCGATGTCATTTCTTGTTTGCGATGTGTTGTTGTCGGCGTGAGATATATCGGGCCTAATGACAGGCCGCTTCGCACCGCCATGCGGTATCCTCACGCCCCATAAGAGCGTCCGCTTTTTTACTTCCTAGCCGCGAAATTTTCCTTTTCGTTGCATGCTGCAAGTTCCAAATTATTACTCTGCCCATGAAAAAAAGCAACATATAATTGTTTTAATTTAGAATATCGCAATATTTTATGTGGTAATTTATTTCTCTCTCTCTCTCCCCCCCCCCTTCTTCTCCATCTCTCTTTTTTTGTCTCTCTCTCTCTGTCTGTCCGTCTATCTCTTATCTGATTGCAAGCCATAATTTTTTCAATAACACTAAAGAAACCTCACGTGATTAATTGGTTTCTGCATGTCGCAGTGATATAACTAGTAACATAATTATAGCGATATTAAGAAATTTAATATATATAGAGCGGAAAAGAATGTAAATGTACAAGAAAAGAGTCATTTGTAACAAGGTAATGCACATGATACTTATGGGTACAACGGACATAAATTAAGAGTACTTTCTGTTCATGTCGACGCACCTCCGGCGTGCTAAACGGCGCTCGTTTATATTCGCTGTCGCTGCTTCGAAGAGTCAACTCTAAATGGATGTTCTTGTAATGAACGAGGATCGATTGGATTGTGTTCAGGGGCGGACCAAACCGTCTATCGCCTCGGATAGAATATTAAACATAAGAAATGTAAAGGTATATAAATAGATAATATAATTAAATGCTCTTATTTGTCAAATAAAATCAAATTGAGTGCAACACAAAAAATATCGTTAGAAATATCTGTAAAGAAAAAAACAATGTAATCTCATTGTGCTCTGTCAGATATCCAAGGAGCAATAATAACCCAATCAGTTAAACATAACATTTTGCTATTTTTAACTTCTATCTTTATCATTTTTTGTGGTTAATTTCAGAGTAAACATCGTCTAACGTATTATTTAGTAAATAATAGCCTAAATTTGAGTCAAATTTAATACATCTTGAATTAAATCGTTTAATTCCATTGTTTTCGTCAAATTAATAATATATTGAATAAGAGTAATGATGAACTATAAAAAATAACTTAAACTGGATACAATTTGATATAAATTTAACAATATGCGTTAAAAAGAACACGTTACATATTAATAAATATTTAATCGAGCGCGATGTTATACGCCATAATAACGATAGCGTATATCGGCAGCGGAGAAAAAAATACATATGCCGTTTAATGGGAGGAGAAGCTGGTATAAATGTTAAGCCGGCAAAGTATTACGTTGGAGGAGGTAAGTGGCAAGAGGGACAGCCGAGGAGAACGAGCTAGGGGCGCGTCTCGGGCCCTCGGGGCCCGTCATAAACAATAGCGGAGGAGTAATTGATTCTCTAATAACTTAACGCGCGCCAGCACGAGTCGGCCACTAACAGCCTTAGGTAGGCATAATGTATTATGGCCGGCAACAACTCGACTGCCACGCCGGGAGAGTGGAGAAGGCTTCGACGAGAAGCACCACGGGATCTGTTGCGAGGCCCCGTGACTCGGAGATTTAAGGCCGCGCACCAATAATAAAGCAACCACCCTCGGAAAATGCCGTCGTCCTCGCGCACGAGGAAACCTACTACCTCCTCTGCTCGTCGAGATATACGGTCGCCCGATCCCGTTTCCTCGATCGATTAGATAATTGCGTGCCCAGCGAGCTAATCTTCCATTTTCACACGTCTGTTATGTCAAGAAAAAAATCACGCAAATATTTAAGACCAGAGTTATCAATAGTTCCATCCACCATTTTGGTCCCATTATTTCCATTTTTTTTCTTTTTTATTAATTTATAACGGTACAAAATATTAATAAAAATATGTCGATACGTATAATATAAATAATTTTAATAATACAAGTTATAACAAAATAATTCTTCCCTAAGAAAACAAGAATATAGAAAATTACTAAATTTTGGACGTCGATATTTCTTGCAAAATATTGTCGGCAGTGTTTGGTGTTAACAAAAAACATTCAAAGACTTCAGTATACCAAATCTGCACAGATTATTATAAATCAAATTAAAAAATTAAATTTACAATAAGCTGAAAAATTAAACTGTAAAATTACTATTAAACTAGCGCATATAAAATAGCTAACAATAATTTTAACATGTATAAGCTCATTTTTCGTTCCATTCGTCGACATTTCCTCGTTGTCCGCAGATTCGATCTCTTCTTATAAACGTTATATCTGATGTGTCTGAGTGTAATCCTTAAGCGATTCCGTGCCGCGACATGCCGTTGCAATTCCGTTCAAACGCGAAGACTATGGCTGCGATGGGTGGTCGATCGCGCATGAATGTTTCATGGCTCCTAACTATCCACGAAACATGATCGATGGCCGGTTAGCACTCCGCTCTCGCCGACCCTCGTGAGCGCATCCGCTACGAGCAAACTCACAGACGTGTTCACGAGTGCGAGCGCTTGCGGGTGTGCGTTGTGCCCGCACCACACCGACGTAGTTCATAAATACGCGGCCATTTGGCAGTAAATCTTGGTAGCCACCGGAGAAAGCCGATGGTCCCTCTCTCTCTCTCTTTCTCTTTCTTTCTCTTTCTCTCTCTCTCTCTCTCTCGGTTCTCCACGACGTTCTTCGTTGTTAATTACCGTGTTTTAACACCTAGGCCCCATACCACCCGCTCGCCCTAAGCTCGTCGTCTCTCCATCCCTTCTGCTTCTGGTTATTCCCGCGACCCCCTCGTCAGGGCCGTCTACAGGTTCGGACTGCATTCAATAAACTCCTATTATATGCATGGGGAGTTTGGAGATTTTACATAGAATTTCTCGTTCGATTCGCTGTGCGATCCGTACAGAATGTAATTAATGTTCTTGAATTCTGAAAAAATTCGATTTAAATACCACGAGTATGATTATTGGTAACTTATTTATTAAATATTTTAATATCATAGGCGAAATATACATAAACATTTGTTATGTGAAAAATTCTATTAATATACTAATGTTCTGTATTGTATTTATACAAGAATGTTAGAGGAATTTCTAAAAACTCTTTCTTCTACATGACATATCGCAAGTAAAAAGTAGTACGAAAATTAAAGATAGAAATATGGATCAAATTGAAATTTTTAATTATTCTAAGAACAGTAATTAAACTTAATCGTAACTAATTAACATCGTCTGACATTTTCGATAATCGATATTCTCTCGTTAGAAGTATCTAATCTTTGCTATTCGATTTTAAGTCACTGTACTTATTCATTGTATGCAATGTACTTTTAGAACTTATGCATGACTATCTAATTGAATGTCTCTTTACTTCTTTTTCTTGTCAGCTATTCCAATTGGAAACTTTCGATATCTTGTCTTTTTATCGATAAAATTATCTGTTAGAATTTATAAATTATATGTTTTTCTGATTAAAATCTCTTTCAGCCTTATGATTTATTTTAATTAAACTTAAATATGTAGCAGTTCAATTACATTGATATATTGAACTCGTTTTAATAATATATTTATATATCTTATTTATTTATATAATTTTGTATTAATACAATTTTTAATGTTTAATAAAATGTAAAATGTTTAAAAAAACATAAGATTTTTTATAATATTGTTTCAAAATAAAATAAAAGTTTTCTTCTTTTCTGCTATCACAGAAATGGTTATCGAAAATTAAAAGAAATTATTGAATTATATATCATGTAAATAAAATAAAAGACAAGAAACAACATATAGATACTTAAACTAAATTTCCGCAAATTTTGAATTAATGACAAATTCTCACAAATACGATTATCATAGACATTTTTAGCTTTTCGAAACATATTAATGTATATGTTGATAGCGCACATAGCAATATCGTGTTACATATTACACCTTTAATTGTTTCGCGTATTCATTAGTGACTCTTTGTCACTAAATATTCCGTCTACATATTGGTTATGAGCTTTGCATTGATCTCTATGCGATCGATCAATTGCAAGAAGAGCGCTCAACGGCCCTGCGCAGGTGAAATTTCTCATCGCAGAAGCGACCGCGCCCAATAGCAGCTCGAGTTTCAATATTTTTTTTCTTTTTTCCCCCGAAGCTGACTTACTGGACCACCATAAACTACAGATTTGTCGGGCATTATTATTATCAGTTCGTTATAAATCCCTCTCCACATTTTACCATGATTGTATATCGAAATCTAAGATTTTTGCCAATTGTAAGCTGATCGATTATTTACAAGTAATTTCCCTTCACATGATCAATAATTGGTATATTTTTTCCAACGAGAATGAAAAGTAAAATAACATATGATACTTACAAATCTATATATCTGTACAAATATATTTGAGAATAATTTTGCATGATTTTCTTGTTTCTGAAACATATCGACATAGAAAAAAAACAATAGTAATAGTAATGATTAAAAATTTGTCTATTTATTTGCAATATTTATATCTTTTAGGAATAATTGTCTAATTTTTTTCAACGCGTCTACATATACTAATATATTTTTTCACAGCAAAAATATATAAAAATCCAAATTCCAACAGTATCTACGTTCAACGTTGTGAAATACGAAACTTGTTGGCCTGGAAAAAATAACCATGAAATATTGTCGGCCAACTGTATCCGCAATGTTCTCCAACTATTGACAATCAAAACTGTTTGCAAACGATGTTCATAAAAAAGAAAGATAAAAATAGAGTCATATATTTATTTTTATATTAGAAGTATAAAGATGAAAACATACAAGATTATATTTTGTCCTTTGTGTTGTTATAATTATTCGTAATAATTTATTTAGTTTGAATTCTCTAATCTAAATTTATAATAATATAAAAAAATACATAAATAATACGAAAAGAAATTTAAATATATATAGTAATGTGCAAGAAAATATTGTAATCCAATTTAATTAGGCAAAATTAAGTACCATAATATAATCATTAACATGTGTTAATAGATTATTTGATAAATTAATATTATTAAATAAAAATCGTACGATATTGAAAATCAAATAATCAAAAATATCAACTACAGTCAATGTTAGACGTTATAGTAGACATCCATCAATTCCACGTATACTTCGATAATGGAAAACTTTCCGCATCGCGTCGGCTCGTATCGTGGACTTTTGCGGAGAATACTCACGAAATTTATGGCGCTGAATATTTCAGTCCGCGCAACACAATCCACGGCAGGGTTTCGAATATATTAGAAGTCGCACATTGGGTGCATGCGCCACGTTCGCCATGCCGCCGCCACGCTCGACAGATAATAACCGAGTGTCTCGTATCTCTCTAATTGCAAACGAAGGGCGTAGTACTATAGGGAAACCTCCCTCTTTGCGGTTCCGCCTCGCGCCGGATAAGTGATAAGCATCGAATGAAGGTGCAAGATGTTAAGTCCGGCGGCCGCCACAGTCATTCTCGTCCAATCTACATTTGTAATCCGTAGTATTCATTTAACTTACATTCTACCAATGAAATCAAAATATTTGTCAAGATGTCGACAACGACACACAAAAATTGATAATTTTTCTATACAAGAAAATATTATGTTTTTATACCTATCAACGCTGTAGATCGAGAAAATAAAAATAGAAAATTTTATCTTTCTTATTTTTAATATCAAATATTTTTATAAAATAATAAGACTTTCAGTAAAATTTATATCAACTTTACTTTGATAAATAAGATAAAAGCGACAAAGAAAATGATAGTGAGATAGAATGTAGTATTTTAATTTATTTAAGTATATATTCGAATAGAACGTACGATAAAGGTATGGATAGATGAGTGAGATAGTGAGTTAAGATCTTAGTTACAAACCAAGTTCCCCCTTTTTGAATTTATGTATATACTGAAGAGATAAATTCTTTTCTATTTTTATGAAATAAATTTTAAATAAAGAAAAATATATTCAATGATTTATGAAAGATAAACCAATATTAATGAAGATAGCGGTATTAGATGAAAATAAATTAGAAATAAATTAGAAATAATTAGACGAAAATAAATTAAAAATATCAGCATTATTTTGTAAATTATGGTATATTAAGTGATATATGAGGGAGGTCTCGATCTTTCATATAATTTAATATTCAATAAGATTTAATAAGTCGCGTGAAAAAAAAAACGGATCTCACACACGATTTACCGATCGTCGTCAACTTCGTATATTTCGAGAAGCCCCGTGAATTTCCGGTCGTATCTCGATGTAATATCTTCCTCTCTGTCTCTTTCTCTTTGTCTTCGCTTTGCCATTTCCTCCGTAGTTCACGAAGGAGCACGAGAGTGTCGAGAGAAACAGAAAAGAAACACACGCTACACCCTATAAATACGAACGGGTAATTGATTCAGTAATAACTAACTCAAGCGAGTCCTTCCTCCTCCATCGTCGACCTTTCTCACCCTCCTCCACCTCCGCGCATAAATATGTATGCAGGCAATAATATAAGCAGGCGCGTTGTTGGTGTTTCAGAAGAGACGCCTTCCAGAACCTCGAGGTATATAGTGTACGTCGCATTCTTTTCCTTGCGACGTTGGCGCCGTACGTTCTCATGAGATCTGACGTATATTTACTTAATCCATTACCCACTTTCTTTATACAAAATCATTGATAATCCTTTTTAACGATTCTTCACTCTGTAACTTAAATTCTTCTCTTTGGCATCAAGTATTTTTAATTAAAGTGCGACAATGACAATCCATAACTTGTGGCATTTGTCTAAAAAATCTATCCATTATCAAATTGATTAAAAATTATATTTTATTTCAATTATTTCTTTTTCTAATTAAGGGTATATGTTACATCTTACAGCATTATCAAAAATATACAAATTTCATAGATTGTTCCACTATCACGTCTGAATATCTGTGTAAAATTTGAGCATAATTTTCTTATTGATTTAAAAGTTATTTAAGTGTTTTGTTTATCTTGATTCTTATATATGTATAGAATTGCGTAGTACTTATTTGCAAATTCTGTACAAAAATTTATTTGGATTTACTTATTTGTTTAAAAGTTATACACCTAAAATATGTTGTGTTGCACAAGCCATTAAGAGCCAAATTATTTATCGTTTTGTAGTTGTTTTCAATCAAGACATTTCATGACTTCAAACTTTCTAACTAATATTGGTTTTTTTACTGATTTTTTAGTAGATATTATACAGTGAAAATCTTTAAGTTAGTCTAACTGTTTAACCATGGAATCTGAATTGATTTCGCGAAATCCTATAATGAAGAATAATTACTTTCTTCTACTGACCCATTTTCAGAATAATTTTAGACTCATTTCGCATCTAAATTAAATATTTGAAGATGTAGTAGTTGCGTAATAAATAGTCACAAATAATGGCACGTTGAAATAATTAAGTCAAGACACTGTGAAAATGGTGATGAGGGTTAAACGCACGACCCAGATTCATCGCGAACCTGTCGCATATCCGTTCACGCCGCGACCATCGTACATACGTGAAGACGTGCGACGTTGTTAATGCGTGTACGGAAGTTTTCCGTAACTGATACCTGGTCACTGTTATCCAGTTACTTTACCAACGCGTAGCGCGTTGGTACCGCGACGCAGGGTACCGTGAACGTCCCGCTCGAATGTGCAATTTCGAGAGACGATGCATCTACTTCCGCCGTTTCTGTCCTCGATATCCACCGTCTAGGATCGTTGATTTCAACACTCCACTCTCTGGGAATTTTTCTCTCGCTCTTGTCCTTAGATTGCGAACCGCAAATAAAATTGTCACAGAACTTTTCATTTGTCTAATCAATATCGATGGAGCGATTATTCGGAAGTGATCAAAATTTATTACGTATTATTCTTATTATTGAAATATTATAAAAAGAAAAAGTAAAACCTTTTCCTTCAAATAAAAATAATTAATATCTTTATTTAAAAACTATTGTTAATTAATTAAAAAAATACAAAGTAATTACAAAGCGAACGAAATGATAAAAGATATTAATGTTTATATTCTATAAATTTTAATTATTTTATTTTATAATATCAAGTAATTTTATAATATTAAATATAATTTTCGATACATCCTTGAATACAAATTTCCATTTTGATTTAATTTTTATGTCTGATGTCATTTAATAGCTGCTTACCTAACAGCAAAAATAATGAATATAGACATTTGGAAAGAGAGTTACATTAAGTATTAATCTACTGCTGTAAATGAGAAAAAAATTGTAAACGATTCTATTACGCTGGATTAATGGCTCTCAACGGGATGACCAGCAATAACAGTGGAACAGCGGGCCAACAAGGGCTAAAGAAGGGCCACACCTTCTTCTCGCGCCCCGAGTAAGTAGGTAGCCAGCTATTTACGACTATTGCCTCCTGCCCACCTCGTTTCATTACCGATGCATTGCCGGATGCCAATGGACGTGATGGTCCCCAAAGTCACGCGACCATAATGCGCCGACTCGTAAACGTGCACCGCGACGCCACCCGGGAAATTGGATTTTAGATTACAAATTGTTTTGCGATTCTATCTCGTCCATTTCTCGCAACTAATGTGGTTCAATTATTCAATTTTACTGAAATATACTGGGAGCTATTCAAGTACAATGCATAATATATTCTTAGCAATCGGCACTTAATACTGGGATAATTTGATACATAAATTGATGTCAATAAAATTATTTCCTAATTATTAATTAATTAAGTTACAAAATCTATTTAAAGCATGTATATTATATTATAAGAGTCTTAAATATTGAAAAATATAATTATATTTAATATTAAAAAGATACAAGACTTGTAAATTTGCAAAGCGAAATAAAGTTAACGGTAAAAAATGAGCAATAATGCATAATATAAAATAAAATTAATAAATTAAATTTTCGAAAAAAGTATGAAAGTAACAAAAATGTTTTGATTATATTTATTTTTCATAAGTTTAGTACAAAGTATCGAAATATAATGCGATAATAGCATGATAAGGAGAGTTAAAAACATTTTAAGTCATTAAATTAAAATTATATCAAATTCATTATATATTTAATATAGGTTTTGTTTAACTTATGAAAAGGGAAGAATTACTTATATTTTTTATAATTTTGTAAGTTTCCTTAATCTAAATCTTGAAAACAAAGCAAATATTTTCCTCAATATTATAAATGCAGTAATCAATCTTTTATATAGAATTTCTATTCGTAATTTGCAAGACAATCAAAATTAATAATTTTTTAAATATAGAATTCTATTTGCTTATGTTAATATGTAGTTAATACATTTAGTATAATTAAAACAACATTAAAAATAATTAAAATAATTAAATTATTTTCTAGATACAAGTCTTTGTACTGTTTATATCTAGTGGTTCATATTGTTATGCTTATATAATATACATGTTTGAATCCCTCGTTCAATTTTATAACTAGAACCCAAGATTTCTTTATTCTGATTAATATGTTTCGACGCGAGACATATACAAAATGTGGGTGATATCCTCCTTTATTTATATAATGGAAAAAGGTTTAACGGGGAAGTTGGACAGCGTAAAAGGAAATTCGCGGCACGTGATCGACGCAAGAAGCACGTGTCGGCGGCCCATCATGGGCGATTTTGGTTTTAGATACCACTGATACGTCTCTCAGTTGAATAAAAGGGTGCCTTGACGAAGAAGGAAGCCACGCGGTAGGGGCACCGACACGCGCTCAATCGGCTCGTTTTAATGACCCCCTCATTATTGTGTCTCCACAAATTAGTCTTGTTACTCCGGTACCGAGTGCATGATCCTCTCGCAAGAAGTACCCTTCAATCTCACCCGTCATTCTCACGTTAACATTAAAATATTATCTGTCTAAAAGTGATAATCAAAGAGCAAACCTTCGGAAAACTCTGTAAAATGCGCGCGTTTTAGGTAATATTTTTTATCGCAACCTAATATAAATGTCAATGAAGAATTTACTTCGTTATTGCTATTTTTTTATTAGTTTAAATTTTTATCTTTATCTTTTTCTCATAGTAAAATAAAATCATAATATTTGCTACAACGAGAGACGAGGATTATGGGAAGGTTACCTCTCTCGTATGAGATATTTTCTCGGTGCCATGATCTCGTTACGCGACACCCTCGCCTATTTACCACCCTTCTGCAATCTCCAACACGGTATGATCTATGGAAATACGGTACACGCGTATCACCCGTACATGCACGTGGATCAACACGTGGCCAGAGGCGACGGGCCGATAATAGGTTTGGAGAAAGCTTGTCGATCATGATCGCCTCCGCTCGCCGATGCACAACAAGTCTGATAAATAGTGACTGCTTGCTAATCCATACGATTGTCTCGTACCAAGATCTATTCAAAATGACAGAGAAGGAGAGAGATAGAGAGAGAGAGAGAGAGAGAGAGAGAGAGAGAGAGAATTGCCTATTTATTTAAATATAAATAATATATAATATTTATACCTAAATAAATATATACAATTGTATTTATACATATTTCATGAAATTATACTTAAAAAATATGTATTTTTCAATTGTTTTATTTAATTTATAAATGCATAATCATTCAAATAACAAGCCATTTTCATTATAGCATCATTACAGTACGTTTATTGCGTAATAATTTTATGAAATTAAAGAGTAATTTTAATTATCGTCTAATTTTTATATTCGATACTTTTAATCTCATAGTAATATTGTTTAATGTCGTCGTTGTAAAGCTAAATGTCCGAATTTCTGACAAAAGACTGAATTTAGCTGAATTTATAAAGACTGAATTTATCGGAATTTAAGAAATGGCGTCTTACTTCCACGGTGCGAGGAGCTTAACGGGAACGAAGATCGTAATTCGCAAGAAGTGCATTGCGTCGCGTCTGCACTTCGCGGGTGACAGTCACTCGAAAAGTGCTCAAACGCGACGCGACGCTATGCTCATCTCGCGGACATAATTGAGTCCTCCTCCGTCTCGTGGCTCACACCAGGTACACGCTCCTCGCAGCTACGTCGCCGAGAGAGGTGCGACGGAGAAAAAGGAGATTTGTCTCTGCGCGAGCACTCCGGTGGATTCGCGGATGAGTCTACGGGAGGGCGAGCCGGTTAGCGGAGGAGATGGGAGAAAGAGAGATGGGGGGACGGGTAAAGGGGCTCTCACGTTACCGACGCTGCGGCTGGGTGTCGGGTTACCTCCGACCTCATCTTCCTCCGGTGCCTCCGCGAGTTTGCCACCATCGACATCGTCCGTCCGTCCATCCGTCCATCCGTCCATCCGCCCATCCGCCCGTTCGTGTGTCCTCGTGTCTACCCTTCTCGATGCTCTCGACACCGATTTCTGACATCTTCCGCTTTTTGCTCAGTGAGTGCAGAGTTGCTGTGTGAAAACTGATGAAACTTAAGTTTCAGATCTCCACTAACTCAGTGCAGGTAAAGCTACGAATTAATAATTATCTTATTTAGAGGTACCGCTAAAAAAAAACCGAAACATTTTTTTCAATCAGTTTGAATCAGCATACATTGAAGATTTTCAAAGATGATTAGCTTCAGGTTCTGAAAGACCATCTGCCGCTATATTTTCAGTTACGTATAGCAAAAAGAGATTTCGAGAGATAGAAATAGTATAAAGTATGAGCCCAGAATAGCTTCAAAGATTTTGATAATTTTAAGATTTATTGCGACTATATCGATATAAAATATTAATAAAAAGATATGTGATTAAAAGTATAATTATACGCGCAAAAAAATATACTGTACACTGAAAGAAAAATGTTTTGTATTTGTAATTATAATTATATATTACTATAATTATAATTTTATACACACACACACACACACACACACACACACACACACACACACACATACACACACACACATACATTTGTTGCTAGAAGTATATACATAGTTACTGTTATTATTATTATAGCAGTAATAATTATCATTATACAATAGTTACAAATACAAAACAATTTTCTCTGTGTAAAATAGTTGAAATTACCATAAAAATGATTCAAGTGACTATAATTGTATAGTTATGTATATTTTGGGACAACCATAAAAAAAATAATTATAAAATTATAGTCACTTGAATCATTTTTATGATAATTTCAACTATTTTATGATTATAATAACTATAATTATAGTCATTTTAGGTTGCCAACTATATATATATTTATTGTTAGAACTATATACATAGTTACTGTTATTATTATTATAGCAATAATAATCATAATTATAGTAATATGTAATTACAGTTACAAATACCAAATAGTTTTCTCTCATTGTAGCTTTGTAAAAAACAATTACATAATAGTTACAGGCTAATTAATAATCAAGACGTCCAACAACAATTATCGTGTAATTAATCGTCAAAGATGCACACGTTTATATGTTCGTGTACCTTTGTTCCGATGAAAATCATCGCGACGTACATCTAGGTTACCCCTGGTGGTTGTTTACGGAAGAAAGATGTATGTATATTTAGGGGACGATACGCGGCGTATTGTGTCGAAAAGGGTGGGTGTTTCCCGTTATGGACACCCCTCGATGTCGGTATCGATTATACACCCTCCGACGTGCGAAGGGGCACGAAGCGCGCGCGGTGAAGCGCCGAGGGACCGTTTTAATTATCTCCTGAAGTAATTATAAAAGGGCCGTGCGGGAATCGATAAGTCAAGGGCAGGAACATCGTGAAGTCGAAACTATTCAACGAGGATGCTCGTTAGGTTGCATTAGATCACTCGCGAAATAGACGAACTCTAAGTATTCGGTATGTAGAGCAACTGCATTGCTAGAATATCGATTCGAGTACAATTAATATTCGACATTCGATATTTAGATACAGAGATATAAATATAGAGACCGAAGACGTATTTAAATTATATCGTGATTAGATAAAAGCGTCTGTCAAAGACTTCTGTGCGTCTCGTTAAGGTATGTATTTAGTCTTTCCAAAATTTCCCTGTCTCCAACTTTATCCTTCGGTTTTTACAGATTCACTCTCGATACACTCGTGTCAAACATAATACAACGTTTACACATTATAGAGATGTCATCTCGACAGATATAAACGCGGTATATTACAGAGACTGAAAATTACAACACAAGAATAGGAGACGAAATCATTTAATTAATTCTTGTAAATTAATTAATGATTAATTGACAAGTAATATACTACGGAGTCATATTTAAAATAGAATCTTTTTTTTTTTTAGAGATAATTTCAGTTAAGAAATAATAGTTAGGTACGATTTGTAAAATCTATTTTAGAAATTATCTACTGTCTAAAAGTTAATAAAATTCTTTTATTTCCTAGAAAGAAATCACGTGGTAAAGACAAACACTTTTTGGAGGACCGTTCGACAGATCATTTGTGAATTTTAGTAATTGCATACTTTTCAAGGATGGTGATAATCCTGTCGTTAGAACAGAAAGAATTGTAGAAGTGTATGAAGGATATAGCGAAGGGCAGGATAGAAAAAGTGAGTGAGAAGGAAACGAAGGGAAAGAGTAAGAGAGAGAAGTACGGGGTAATTTAACACCGGAAGCGTCTTGAGCGTGACGCCACCCTGAAGGTGCAGGATACGCGGCGTGGATAGGTAGGTAGGAGGTGGGGCGAAGAAGGTGGAGACGATGGCGATGGTGCAGCCAGCCGGTGGGAGTCGGTCGGTACTCGAGGCCGCCATGCAAGGCGAGCTCTTCCTTCGTATTTCTCATCTATATCTCTCTCCTCTCCCCCCCCCCCTCCTTCTCTCCCTTTGTCTTTCCGCACAGGCTTTCCTTTCCCCTCTTCTACCCTACCCTGTCTTTTGCTAGATCTTCTTTTTTTCTCTTGTAATTAGAACAAGGTGATTTCTTGGTCTATTCAGTATTCTTTCTCTCTCATCTAGCCCAAATATTATATTTCACGTTCTAAAACATTTATTTCAATTAAACAAGATAATTTTGTATCTTCTTTTCTCTTCATAGAATAAGAAGAAAAGACATGAATGATAAAGGGACAATTTCTTCGTACTTAGAATTCTTTCTCATTTTTGATTTTTATTATTTGGTATTATTATTTCTCGATGGAATATTATAGTTTCATCTAAATCTTAAGTATTAATCTTCGGATATGTTAGAAGCTGAAATGTATGCAAATTATTAGTTTACACTGTTTATAATTACGAAAAAAACTCTCTAACAAATTTTTTAATATTGAAGCATCAAACTTTCCTATCTTATTTCATTTAATTCGTGACACGGTAAGGCGAGATTCGTAACCATTTTGTAACTTGGTTTCAAGTACGAAAGATTAGATTATTGAATTATTAATAAATATGGCAGATACTCGACCGCATATAGTTATTGCCGCAACTACCAGTACTATTTGCATCAGGTGGCTACCAGATCAACAATCTCCATAAATCCCCTTCTCCTCTTCTCGTCCCTGAATAACTCTTTCTTCATCTCCGGCATTCATCCTCCTTCATTTTAGATCACCGCACGACGTAGACACTTCCTTCTATCCTCTTGCTGTCCTCGTCCTTTTGCACCGGTGTGTGGCCGGTCTTATGTGCCGCATTTACACGCCCGCACGTAAGTACGCACCTACCTACGTCCAAGGGGATTGAATTACCACCGCGAGAGAGCCCCTATGTGGCAACTCTCTTACTTAACCTACCGAACTGTATCGACACATTTTTCCTCCACGGGGTGTCCCGCAAACGGAACAGCCTTCTCTAAACCGGGTCCGCGGCTTGTTGCGCGCGCGAATACACGAGCGTTATGAAAGAAAAAAAAAAAAAATTCATATGTATAGACACTGGAGTTAATCAGAATAACATATGAAATCAAATCTAATTTTCACTTTTATAAATACACACTTTTTTGTCTTACCATTTATTTATTGATATGAGCATTTTTATTCTTCTTGAGAGAAAATTTAAATTAGATTTAAAAAATTATAAATTATTGCTGTAAATTATCTTTAATTAATTTCGAGATTTTATCTCAACGATTATGTGTGTTGTACCTGTTTGAAATTACGTGCTTGATGAAAAAATCGTTCGATCATCGAGTTTCGCGAAGCATTCACGCGAGAGGACTTCTGGTGCATTGCGTGAAGGCGACGCACGAGTGCAATGGGGTTAAGTGTCCCATCGGGACGAAGCAAGGTGTACTTTTTTATAGCCATGGGGGTCCTTACAGAGAAGGGAGAAGGGGGGAGCCCGCCCACATCGTAGCGCAAGGGGGGCTCCTCCCTTTCCTCGGCTGCCGAAATCTCCGATCTGTCGGACTCGATAAGACCACCGACCGGATATTTATTATTTGTAATTTACATGGTGAGGTACGCCTCGTTAAGTTGCTAAGTCAGGGGCTAAAATGTGTAGCGAATTTCACGCGCGTGTGCACACGCATGGCGCGATCGGAAACGAAATTTACATAATTCTCTTGACTAACATTAGTCGAACGAGTTTAAAAATTCAGCATGTACTTACTTTACAACTTTTTGCCAATTTTATTAATTTGTTTCCATATTAGGAGTACAGTATATTTTGTAGAAAATATACTGTGGAAAATATACGTAATAATGTATTTGTTTCTCGGGCAATTCGTTTTTTTGATATTGTAGATTTTTGTATTAGATTTGCAAAATATAGCTTTGCATCATCACGCACTTAATATATTTATTATAATAATTATTTATATTTTTTATAAATATACAATAATATTATATTATATACAATGCATATATTAAGATATAAATATATAAACCCACTAAGCAAGAAACATTTCAGTAACATTACAATGTTGCTGCAACGTTAATGAAATCTTTCAAAACGTTTCTTGTTTACTGAGAATTGACATATCAATCAAATTATAACAATGTTTTTTTAATATACATCTCTGAACTAAATAAATTTGTATTTATACACACACTTGATGAACAAAATTCAAATTTCATAAAAAAACAGATGGTATGTGTTATCATGATCCATATTATAATATATAGCAAAATAAGATTAGAGCATATCTTTAATTTACAACAAAGAAAACAAATTGCATCTGCGAAATTGTCGGATTGTCATCCATTGACGGGAATAGATTTCCGTTTTCCTGTAAAGTACAAGAAAATCCGGTGGACCGAGTAGATTCTAAAGCGCAGTGAGGAAGGATAAAAGATCCAGGTGAAGCAGGATAGAAGCTAAACGAGAGAGGAAGAGAGGAAGAAAGAAAGAGAGACGCGCTGTCTGGCCACTCTATAATTTGTCGGGGTGAGTTACCGCCCTTGTCTTTGCTTAGCGCTGGGCGTTCGTTCGTTCGTTCGTTCGTTCGTTCGTTCTCTCGTTCGTTCGGTTTTCTCTCCAGTGATGTTATCAGCGCATACCTCGCTAGACAGGTGGCCACCCCGTGACACCCACACACGTTCGATACATCGCATCGGTGCATCGCCAGAATTCGGCGCTCTTTATTCCACGCACTCGCGCGCGCGACGAACGACAGATGATGCGTAAAGGCAGATAAAGCTGACATGTTCCATTCATCGTGCTGTCATGTATATATTACGTAATAATGTGTGGACCTTACACACACGGCGTACTGATTGTAGAACATTCTTGGCTTTAAAAATAGTTCTGTACATTATTAATGCTCAACGTATAATTTAAATGTATGATTTATATTTATACACACTCTTGATTAACAAAAATCAAATTTCGTACGAAAACATATGTGTTATCATTATCCATATTATAATATATGACAAAATAAGATTAGAACGTGTCTTTAATTATTTAATTTACAACAAAGAAAAAAATACCTGAATGATTTTATATGTAACAAAAATTCACATTTTTTTTTTATTTGATTGGGATGTTAACTTTTAAATGCCTTTTTGGTATAGCATATCCGGCTTCTTTTCCAATGTTTTTTTCAGTGCTTTTTCTATTGCTTATAATTTTTTTATTAATTAAGATACGTATGTTTGCTTGATACATTATGTTCTTTAATGTCTAGTGGTTCAATTGAAAACAATTATTTACAATGTGTTCATTTCTAGAAAAGTTATAAGCAATCAAATTGAGTTGGGTACGCCAAGTGTTATTGTTCCTGTAATATGGCGTTTAAGGGTAAAGGTCACAGCACAGACTTTTGCATAACGCATAGTGCATAAGCGAATCAACTAATCAGAATCTTTTCTTTCCTCCTATTTCATGGAGAAGAAGACTTTCGATTGATTGATTCCCTTGCACTATGCATTATGGGTTATGCAAGAGTTTGTGCTGCGGCCATTAAGCTTGACGATTAATATACTTGTGAATCTTATAAACATGCAATTTCTTAATTTATAATTGTAAAAGAAAATTAATAATTACGATATCATATAAAGTCATGATATTTGCTAGTATTTAGGAGAAATGGATTTATCAGCATTCAGTGATTTTAAGGTGACTTCACTCTTTCTTTCTCATGAGACAGCAAGGACGTGTTCATTGCTCCCTCTTAGGGATCTTTTATTAAGTTATGAAGAGGAATGTATGTGCTTCGCCGAAGAGTTTCCATTTCAAGTTAGCGCGATGGCTGTCGTGTCTGTGTTCGATCGCCAAGCGATAGAGTTAAGATCGAGGGATCCAGAACGGTAGTTCGCACCGGTGGAAACCGTCTGTGTGGTCTGCATGGGTTCCTACCATCCGTTTCGAGCCCTCTTTGCCGCCCCTTCTTCCCCCCCCCTCTCTCTCTCTCTCTCTCTCTCTCTCTCTCTCCTGAACGCTTCGCCAACGATGACGTTAGTAACACGATATCTGCCCCATCCGCGGCCTGCAGACGGCTTCCATACAGATGTTCCAAAGGGAATAGGACCGAGGTGGTGTACCATTATCCGTTTATGGAACCGCGGTGACGCCCAGTCGTCGATAACGGTAATCAATTTTGCCGTACGCGCGACGAATCGGTGACGATTCGATGCATCACTCGCACGTTTATGTACAAGTCAGTTACACCACGACAATTGACATCAACCTAGCCAGGTTGAATCTAAACTCAGAAAATAAAACTAAGAAAGTGATCTTCTTAAATCGTATCATAGTTATAGAATCAGTTTTAACGAAATATATTATATAATAGATGGAACATATTATTTAATAGTTTATTTTTATAATAAATTATAAAAATTTATTAATTATAATAGATGGTACATATAATAGATGGAATATATTATTGTAATCTTTTAGGAAATATACCGTTTCAGCAGATTAGAAAATAACAATCACTATTTTTTTACTGTGCGATTGAAAAGTTGCGAACACTTTAATGGGTAAATATACGTAGTAACAGAATATGTTTAATTCATATGAAATAATATATTGACACTAATACACGGAAATGATTCCATGTAAAGAATAACAAATTATTTTCTGAAATTATTAGAGAAACAAAATCTTTTTCTAGTGTTTTAAGAAGTCTTTTATAAAACAAATGGATACTATCTCCAGGAGTACAATAGAACGAATCTCCCATTTTTTAACTGTGAAATCATATATTTTCCTTACATAAATCTTATCTTAGTACTTTTACAAGCACAAGACGATTAGAAGAGTTGACTTATGTAAGAAAAAAAAAACATATAAACGGTTCTATTTTTTTAAAAATGAGGCAACCGAGTTGTCCCACTGTTTTCTTAAATGACCCAGCAGTGATATCCCATTTGTCCGAATGAAGGGTCGCAACAAGCTTCAAAAGAAGAATTTTAAGGATACTTGTATCCTTAATAAGTTTCAGACCAAGACAAACAGTTTGTAAAATTTCACGGGCAGACCACCCTGTGTACTTTCAGTAATGTATTGCACGCGTGCGACACAGGAAAATTGCACTTGCTCGTCATCGATTGTCTCGGTGATAACGCAGGGTCGTTTTGAGAGGACATTAGATATTCGAGCGCGGTCTTGCTAAATTTACCAAGAATGCTCGCGATTCTTGGTAGAGCCAAGCAGAAGCTACGTGAGAGACATATAGCACAAGAAGGTGAAGGGGTGGGTGGAAGAAGACCGGGGAGGGCAGACAAATGAGTCGGGCCGCGAGACCCTGCGACTCGTTTAATCAAAGTTTGGGATGCGTGCTGCTCGGTCCCGAACTAACTACGTCCGATCATGCTACGAAACCAGTCAGCCAAGCCAGCCTTACCATACTGACTCGTGCCAGACACTCGCAGACCGTACAAGTCTACCTATGACTCCACCTTTCCTTCGCAGAACTTCGATTCTGACCCTCCACGATGTTGTTGGCTTTTGTGTTTAATCCCAACGGGAGCTGCATAAAGAATTACGAAGCATCCAGCCTTACATTTCTACCTATTTGTTATGATTATTATAAATTTTTTCGTATTCTTCTTATGCAATTCTAGAATATTAATTTTTGTGTACGTATAGATTTTATATATTTGATTACTTTAAATTAGAAAGGTCTGTTAATGTTGGACCATTTTAACGTCATGTTTAGAATTGAGTTGAGTTGGGTTAAATTAGATTCTACGACTTTGCTATACGCGATGGAAGATATCAATTCTTGTAACCGACCGCGAGAGGAGGCGCCACCGGAATTCGCCGATGAGTGGAAAAGGGGCACGTAGGGCCAACGTGTATACGACGTGCCTACCGACAATAAACGAAGTCGGGTGACGGGCGAACACGTTGAGACTGCACCGTGCGCGTGTTTCGTAGGACGAGACATAAAATAGATGGATATGGCGGTCCCAGTGCGTGCAGGCACCTCGTAGATAAGCAATTACGATGGAATCCGCAGATAAGACGACAAATTCGAATTCCAAGATTCGGGGCCCCGATACGATCGACACGAAGCGTGCGTCCTTCGTTCCTCTCTTTCTCTTCCTTTCATCAGATTCCGGAGACTCAGATTTTTAGTTGGATTGCGTTTTGCAAACGCGCAATTTGTTAAACGATAAATCGCGAACGATAAACGGCTGATGACGATGGTATCTTTGAGTCAAACAAGAGGATGTATCTGACGATCAAAAATTTCAACTATAAAATATATATAAAATTCGAAGGCTAAAAATATAGAAGTCTTGAAGCCCAAAGAGGCGTAAAGAAACTAAATTCGTCGAATAAATTCAAATACAAAACAAATTTCAAAACATATATTTTGTGTTTTGCACATATCTTGTGTCTTATATCTTTTATTATTAAATAATAAAATTATTATTGTATAAAATTATTATTGTATATTGTATATTGTATTTGCTACAACAATGACACAACAAAAAATAAAATTTTCCAGAATATCAGTTTCAATATTTTGAATTATTAAAAAGTTGTAATATTAATTTTTAAATGCAATGTTGAGAGATAAAATAATTAATAGTAGAAAAATAAAAGTATATTGCTTTAAAACGTACTTTCTTCTTTTTAACGTTTTTTTTTCTCTTTTTGCAAGCAACTAAAAAACACCTGACAATTTTTAGTTGCGTGTGTAGTGA
Organism: Acromyrmex charruanus; assembly: GCA_017607545.1. Taxonomy (NCBI): domain Eukaryota; kingdom Metazoa; phylum Arthropoda; class Insecta; order Hymenoptera; family Formicidae; genus Acromyrmex; species Acromyrmex charruanus. Next base: position 63,818 of record JAANIC010004963.1, read on the forward strand.
GCGATATATTTTCTCAATACACATATAATACGATATAGTTATAATTTCTTTCTCTTCTCTTTTGTTGAAAATAAAAAATAATAATAGTAAAAAAGTAAATAAAAAATCAATTTTTTACTGAATTGTTTATGGAGAGAAAGAGGATCACAAAAGCGGTTTGCCCTGAAAGGTGACCGCTGCGCGGAAAATCGGTCCGCGTGATTTTTCTGATCGCTCCGGCATACGCTACGCCGTTTGTTTTCTAGCGTTCCTAAACCGCATTGTATCCGACGATGCAATTTTCGTAAACTACGCAATACGGCACAGCGCGACGTGTCGTTCGAATGTCAATCACGTACGCGCGGCGTTTGTCATATTGCGCTGATACGTGCCAGTCGATTTCGCGTGCACGCTCTCTGCCATCCGAAACTGATAATGGGCGTTGCTCTGCGAGTAATGCGATACGTTTGTGCATTGCGCGTACGCAAATGCGTGTGCACGCATACACGCACGTATTACACGTCAGTGTACGGCCTGGTGTGCATATTTAGTAGTAAGATCAAACTCAAACGACTTTGCCATTATTTTAACTGTAAACGATGCAGCATCATTTGTCCCTCCCGCGCACTGAGAGAAAAATGTTTGTATTTGTGACTATAATTGCATGGTAAAATAATTATTTTGATTAGAAGCTCCATTTATGATTAATTTGATTATCACTGCTATAATGCTAGCAATTATATATATAATAATCTTATATGATATACTTAGCTATCTCGCGAATATGAAAAAATTATACTATAATTTATAATTTTAAATAACAATATAATAAAATATCAAGATATAAATGACAATTAAAATAAACGTTTTTATTTATTAAATGTAATCGCAATTATATTGAACTATTTTTTAACACATTCACTTATTATTTATATATGGTAATAAGAACTAAGAAATATGTCAAGAAAAAATTAAAGATTTTAAACAATATTAAGAATTTTTATTTTAGACTGCATATGAAAACACAATTAATATTATAGAAATTAAAATAACGGTCGAAGCTGGATCTTCATTGCTTAAATAATTCAATCTTGAATTACTATATATATTATATGTACTATATGTACTATATATACCAGATTTGTAGTCTTTTTAAAGATTTTAAAGCAGTATGTGTGTGACTATATTAAGCATAATTGACTATGTTATAGTCGAACTATGATAAAAAAGACTATAAATATAAATTATAGTTAAATTGTGGTGATTGCAACTTTTTTTTCTTGTAATCCGACCACAAAAAAACATGATGTTTTATCACGTGCACTTACAACACAGGAAATGTCTATCTATAAGTATAACGAGAATAATGATTGAAGTAACAATAATTATGTGCCGAATTATAATTGCGCACTAAAGCTTGAGGGCATAGCGTGCATCATGTAAAATTGTAATTTTATGTGGAATATAAAATACATATGAACGTATAATATAATATTATATGTCAAAAGTTACAATATAATTACACATTTATATAAATTCTATTACTAAGATGATACTTATTTGTTGCATAAAAATAATTAAATAAATTTCTGTTTTACTTTATTCTATTATATTTCTTATTTTATTGTTATATGTATAGTCACGTAAAGTTATCGTGCATTAAAAATGTACACGTTTACGTAAATTTTTATGTAAATGTTCTTGTACATGTTGCTAATACGTTCAAAATCAGACAAGCGTTTAAAAGAATAGCGTTTTCAATTGAAGCAAAGGTTAGTTATCATTTCTTCCTTCGATTAGACCTCGAGGACGGGAAAGCCGGAAGTTATACCGAAAGATTTATGCGCTTCCGAGCTGTGGCTGTAGCTCTTGCTCCGATACTCACGCCCACGAGCGGCAGTAGATTACGTGGCATTTTTGCATCGTATCTTATGCTCTATCGGGATTTATGAGTTATGCAAACAAGGAAATCTAGCTAAGGGTGAGAGAAGTGGCTCCGCCTTCTTCCCTTTCTTGTATGATACGCGTACATTGGTTTAATACGGTTTTGTTTATCTTTTTTCAATTTTATTGTAACATAATAAAATTCAATTTACGTGTACTACAATTTATATTTTATTAATTAATATTTTATTAATATGTTAGTATACTAATGTACTCGTGTAGATTAATAAATAAATCGACATCAATTATAATTTTGATATATATGAGATATATATCAAAATTATAATTGATGTTGATTGAGTTTTATATATGTATATCTATATATGTCTCGATAAAAACTTTAAATTTAGTAAAGGTATATACTTATTAAATTTAATCAATGTGTATATGTATGTAAAAGTTTGGCAAAAGTATCACCTAAATATAAGAATGTCTATTATTTCTAGTAAACGTATTTATTTACTAGACAATGCATATATTTGCTACAACACAAAAGCATAATATTGCGAGCTATCTGTCATAGTAAACGTATACATTTTAGTAAATACATATATTGCTAATAAGTGAATATCTATATTTACTAAATTATTTTATACCTTTCTATGTATATATTATATATATATATATATATATATATGTACATATATATATATANTGCATCACACAAAATTTCTATCTGACCACTCGCATGAAGAATCTACGAAAATATACATTCTGTAAAATCAACAGAAAAGATATTTCACACCATTAGAGATAACAATTAATTGTTAATTAGATAATATAAGGAAAAGTTTTATATACATATATATATATAAATTATTTATAACACAATAATGAAAACCGCGTGGATGGAAAAGGCAGATGCGCCTGTCCAAAAAGGAGACTAGTCTCTTCGCATTGGTCCAACTGTGGTTTCCATGGACGCAAATAATCGATCTGTTCGCCGCTGACGTTTGTCTCTTCCACAGAGCATGCTCCAATGAAACCGCTTTTCTCGGTCGAGTCATTGCGTAATAATATATTATAATATGCATATATATTATATGCATTATACAAATGTGTAATAAAATAATTTTAGTAACTTAAACCTGAATTTTAAGGTAGATAAAATTAGCAACCAGCAAAATTATAAATTAAAATTTTAATTATTGAATATGAAAAGTAATATGTAACATTGGTCGATATTTTAATTCTTTATAACAACTAATAATATTTTTAGCAACATGGAAAATACGTTGATAATTAATACTATTTATACTATTTTTTTATTATATTAGGTGTTGGAATTAATTCCGTAGCGTTTTTTTAATGAAAGAATGTTATTTATTTCACATGAGCATTAAAAAATACATTAATGAAAGTACTTCCCATCACTTTCTACTACTTTTGACCATCTTTCTGGCAGTACATGAATCCCGCGTCGGAAAAACGACATGTCTTTTGAGGCTATCCAAGAATCGATCCATTTTTGAGCTTCTTCGTAAGAATGAAAGCGCCGGTCAGCTAGGCCATGTGCCATCGAACGGAATAGGTGAAAATCGGAAGGAGCTATGTCAGGTGAATACAGCGGGTGGGGTAGAACTTCCCATTTAAGCGTTTCCAGGTAGGTTTTTACTGGTTTTGCAACATGAGGCCGAGCGTTGTCATGTAACAAAATCACTTTGTCATGTCTTTGCGCGTATAGCGGCCGTTTTTCTTTTAAGGCTCGACTCAAACGCATCAATTGAAGTCGATAGCGATCCCCCGTGATAGTCTCGTTCGGTTTAAGCAGTTCATAATAAATTACACCCTGCTGATCCCACCAAATACAGAGAAGAAGCTTCGAGCCATGGATATTTGGTTTTGCGGACGATGTGGATGCATGGCCGGGCTTACCCCACGATTTTCTACGCTTTGGATTATCGTAGTGTATCCACTTTTCATCGCCAGTCACGATACGGTGCAAAAAACCTTTTCTTTTCTGCCGTTGAAGCAGTAGTTCACACGTGCCAAAACGTCGTTCGACGTCTCTCGGCTTCAATTCATACGGCACCCAATGTCCTTGCTTCTGGATCATTCCTAACCCTTTTAAACGTTTTGAAACAGTTGACTCATCAACTTGTAATATTTTTCCAAGTTCTGATAGCGTCTGAGATGGGTCTTCATCGAGTAATTGCTCTAATTCTTTGTCTTCAAATTTTTTCGGTGCGCCAGAACGTTCTTTATCCTCAAGTTCAAAATCATTATTTTTGAAGCGTCGAAACCAGTCTCTGCATGTCGTATCCGACAGAGCATTGTCACCATAAGTCTGAACAAGAATTCTATGCGCTTCAGCTGCAGATTTCTTTTGAATAAAGTAGTGTAATAAAATTCCCCGCAAATACACTTTATTCGGCACAAATTTTGACATATTCAATGAATTATACAGTGTTGTTATTTATGATTTCAAGAAAGGTTATGTACGGCAAATGACGTCCTATGATAGATGTTTACAATGTATACAGAACTATAGGTAACAACGAAATAGTGTACTGCTTGTGCCATCTCTTGTAAAACGCTACGAATTAATTCCAACACCTAATAATTTCTTTGAATATATACAATATGCAATATACAACATAATATACAAATAACGAAATATTAATTTACTGTCATATTATTTACATTAATTAGTAATTTCGTTATTGATATACTCATCGATGCATTCGTTTAATTGCGCGGGTGTAGGTGCTATCTTGTATACCAGATTACATTATTATTCTTCAACCATATATTTGTGTAACGCTTCGATGTGTTATGTGAAATTTATTCGTAATTTAATGTTGCCTCGTAAAACCCAGCTGTGCCGGACGATCGGATGCATCGACCGATTTTGTTCCTATAGCTGGCTGTCAGATCGCTCAGGTAGTCTGACTCCGTATTACGTTACCCGCTTGCACTCGCTCGATTGCGCTCGCTCGCGCTGCCGGCTGGACGTCACCTGACTTTAACTTTGTTTCGAATTAATCGAATTCGAGGAGGCATCCGTGGAGAAATGCACTCGTTTCGCGCGAACGGTATTCATTAAGTAAAGTTGATTGGCGTCGCGTATCACGAGCACTGAATCAGTTAGACGTAGAAATATACTCGAGTAGAATAAATTCTGTTGAATTGATTTTGATAGGGCGAACGTGTAAAGAACATAACTTCGGCAATAATTTTTTAATAAATTTATAAATCCAATTCATCCAATTAACTCTTACAAATTAATATTGATTATTATAGCTATTTATAATAGCCGTAATAATCGATATTAATTTGTAAAAATTGAATGAATTGGATCTATGAATTTATTAAAGAGTTATCGCCGAAGTTAAATCCGTTAGAGATAAATTGTCCGTTTTATCGATTAATCTTGAGGTCAATTTGAAAGAAATTTGCTTTTAATGATCATATAATATAATCAGTATTGGTGAGATACTACAGTAAGTGCACTGCTGATTTTTTTTCAATCTCTTGTTGCTCTTTTTGATATACCTATAACTTGTCTGTACAACTTCGTCGTATTTATGCTTTAGCGAACTGCTTTGCCGATTCTACTCATTAACTATACGTTGCACCTACAACGAAGTGCACGATTAAATTACTCCCCCGCGAGTATCAGTCGTCAACAACGGGAACTTGGCTCGTTAATGCGGTCGGAAACGACGTAGACCAAGATCTAAGTTCTCCAACACCCTTATATGGATTAAGTAACGCTTCGTAGGTGTATCGACTTGGACGGACAGTACTGTGCAACGCGATGATTACATTGATTACAACAATATGCTCTTCGTAAACGACAGAGCGTACACGCGATAATACGTGAATGCACGTATACAATATATTTAATTAGGAATGTAAGCAGACGAATAGAAAACATATAATTACAAAAAAATTATATGTCATATTAAAATAATTAAGAAAATTATGTATTAAAACTTTCAGTCTTTTCTGTCCGTGAGAAATTACTTTATACTTTCACGATTGCAAATATGCTTGCATATTTATATCGTACTTATTGCGTTGAAAATATCTCCTTATATTATGAACATTTACATCCTGGAATACCGATCGTAATCTGTTTCACAATGTGAAATGCGATGACAAAATACTTTTTTGGTTACAAAAACCTAAAATTTTTCTGAGAAAAGAATTATTACACAAATTATATATATCTAAAGTTGACATGAATATAAACGGCATCTATACTATACAAAAATTATTTTCTACTTTTAAAAACTCAATGAGTCTATTTTCTACTCTCAAGAACACTATATCGGTAAGAACAACATTAATTTTATATTGTGACTTAATAAATTCATTTAATTTTTAAATCATATTGAAAATACAAAGATTCGATTAACTCTTGTATATTTCGAAGATGCATGCTTATGACAATAACGAGACGAAGTTGTGGGATCCATTTCGCTCAATTTTCGATCAATGGAGAACAGCCAAGAGCGAACACTGTTGGATAGAAGTTCGTGTACCGCGCGATCATCAAAACAGGATGCGAACCAACCAACGTCCTCTCAGTGCTCGGTAAATAATAAATATGAATACATAAAGAGCAATCTTCTGTATCAAGATAAAAAAAAGTTCTCGTACAATAATAATCGCAGTACAAATTCGTGAATTTACAAATTATAGATTGCAATTATAATTGATTAATTATTAGTAATTAAAAATAAACGTAACAATAAAGTATAATAAAAGTTAATAAGCAAATAAATGTAATTGCGTGTGTGTATATATATATATATATATACATAGAATCAATTTTGGAGTTCAATGCAACCGCCCACGTCCGACTATAACACACAAGATGGCAATGAGTTTGCAAAAGAGGAATCTAACGAACATCTCGAGACTTTGAAATTCGTGTTTCCAAAGAAGGTCAAGGCTCGTGGACGAAGAAAAGCGAACGCCAACAAGCGTAGAGTCACGTTCGCTGATCATTAAACTCGTTCGCGCGACGAGCATTATGTTACCTTACATTAAAAACTGCAGTAAATGCAAATATTGTATTACACACATTCGACCGACGCCCGATCAGATTTTTCTGCATAATAAGATTTTTTCGATTTCAAAGGCGCGAGTACAGATGCGGTTTTATTGTCAAAAAATTCTGTAACTGATATATTAACGATACTCTCGATCATTAAAAGAAAGATATTATCACACACACAGTGTCCTTGTTTGCGATAATAATATTTTATTTATATTACTTATATTCGACTTGCCCAATAATGTCGTTTAGAAAATGTGATTTTCTCAAATTTTTCGATTTGCGATATTTTATTAGCATTATTATTATATTTTATTATGTTTAAATATTTACGTAGCCTATCGACCGTCGATTGTTGAATGCAATATCACTTTTAGAGCGATATGTAGAAAACTTCAATCCATTTTTGACACTTATAACAAAATTTTCTGTATTACTCCAAACTTTCAAAATTCCAAATAAATCAAAATTTAAACTAATTTAATTAAATATTATATCAATAAAAATAAACATGAATGGATTCAGGATATGGGCATTGCATGATCTATCATATATTCTGCCTACTAAATCTTTGCAGGTACTCCATAAAATTAACCTCTCTTCAATTAGTAAAAAATTAATAATTTAGTTATAAATAATGTGACAAGAAGATATTAAGTCTTATAATAACATTTCTAAAAAGTTTCGATAATTTGTACTTAATTTTTTAAAATAAATTATATATTGAAAATAATATGTAAAAATAATACATAAACAAATCTGATCAAAACTAATCTACAAAGAAGAAAAATACATAAAGATGG
>JAANIC010004963.1:80836-91436 GCA_017607545.1 Acromyrmex charruanus
GTAATATCGTGTTTGCATTTACTTGTTTGAAATTGAAAGAAATTTATATGTCAAATTCAAACAGAGAAAATATCCATTTATTTACAAGTAAATATAAAAAATGTTAAAATTAAAAATGGTAAATTTTTTAATTTATTTTTATCATATTTTTGAAAAAATTAATTAAATATATAGTTTTCAAAATAAAATTAATTAAACACTTTTATATAACGTAGGCGTAAGAAAAGATTCATACTTTTACAGAAAAATACAACTTAATATTTCTTTTTTGTATGATACTTTTAAAAATAGTTAGCTTTGTATAAAAAAATTCTGCAAGATTTGCAAATGAAGTATTTTTTCATATGTATTACTTAAAATGCTTTAAAATCACATGATTTATTTTAATTTTTTATATTCTATGCTAAAATACATTTTGAAAACAAATTCATTTAATTTTTTAGTTCAACAGTACAATTCTATTTAAATAACTTATTTCGATTAATTTAAACTTAAAATTAAAGAGAGAGAGAGAGAGAGAGAGAGAGAGAAAGAGAGAGAGACGTATTTACTACATCAGCACCCAGTCAAAGATATTAAAAAGATAATATTATTACGTTAACAGTAATAAACTACATTTTATAAAAAAATCTACTATGTTAGCGACTGCGAATGTGTTAATTTTTCTGTAATTATTTCTGTTTTTACTTTTTATTTTCAATTTATTTTTATAATCTATAATGCCATAACTAATTTGTTTCTATAAGGGATTAATGAAAACCGGTGCAAAGGAAATATAAAATTTTTATTCTAATGTCAATTAGTTAAGAAAATAATGTAGAAAGTGAAGATTAACTTCGATCCAAATTCCAGTTGTTTGTTTTTACAGGCAAGTTTATTTTTTTTAGAAAATTCAAAAATTATTAGTATTAATCTGCGTTTCCTTTGACTTTTTCTCAAAAGGCACCGCAAACAGTGCAAACACTCGACATAACGACGTGATGTATCACCGACTTCACCGTCACTGTTTTCTTCCATCGGAGGTTGTGTCGGCGATTTTGCTGTAGCGGCGGACCGTGTACGACGTGTGTTATTCTAGCCCGAGCGCGCGGTGCCTTAAGTAACGCAAAAACACGGGCGAGCGCTCTGTCCGTGAAACTTTATCCAACTTCTGTTGTAAGTAGCTTCTAAGCGACATTACCTTTCTTCCGCGGGGGCGTTCATAAACTTCGCGAGTACTATAAATTGATTTTTCCCCCGGGAAGGATAAGTCGTTGCTGCCACTCTCGCGTCCCTCCCTCTCTTACCCTCTTCGCCTATCCTTTCCCACCCCGTGAGCACCGCTAATAAGTCGTCTAATAAACGAGATCTTTAGTGCTTCCTTCATTTATTTTCTTATGCTTTTCCTCATAATTCACTTCCATCATGAATAATTATAGCTTGTTCGATTCATGCTATCAGAGTGACTCTGATAGCATCACAAATGATTGTCATCTCACGGAAAAAACATTTTTGCTAAAGTATTTAAAAATTCAGCTTGATACAGAGCTGAAAATAAATTTTGTTGGGCTATCAAAACAATTGATTGCTAGAATGTCAAATTTTTTTGCAGCATTGCTCATCATGCTAGAGTTCTCTTCATGATTATATTTTGATGATCCAACAAAATTATTTTCAGACCCGTATCTAATTAATCTATATAAATTTTTTAATACTTTAGCAAAATCATTTTTTCCGTGCGCGTCCCGACACTATTTATCTTGCGAACGATATGTATAAATAAATTCGCTAAATGACGAATTTGAATTTTGAACTTACAGACTTCTCGCTGCGACAAATTTCGTAATCTGCTTTACTCTAAGTCGTTTGTCTACACGAAAAAAATGATGCTGAAATATCTTAAAATTTAGTTAGATACAGATCTGAAAATAATTTTGTTGGATATCAAAATAATTACAGACATTCAATATTCATAATGTACAATTATACTGTAAGAAGTTTTAACATTCTGGTAATCAACATCCTAATACATAATTATTTTGATGATTCAGCTATATAATCCAACAAATTTATTTTCATTCACATCTGTGTGTATCCAGTTAAATTTTTTAATTATAGCACTTGAGCAAAATCGTTCTTTTTATATACGATATATTATTACATTACACTTCGTCAGTTGATCGCGTTTAATGTATGTGTATGTGTGATTCAGCTCTATAACAAATCTATAATAATAATCTCTATTAACCGATGCGAGAGAAGAAACGTTAATCTGTAGCAATAACAGCAATATGTGCTTTCTCATCCTGCTTTCGTTCTTCAATCTACATATACATTTTTGGCGTCCTTTTTACAATCCATTCGAGACTGTCTGACAAAAAAGTAAATAATTGACGAGGAACTGTTCTATACGTATACCTGTGCGCGATTTCGGGATTTACATGCGGATAACATTCGCGCCACGCATCGACATAAAAATCGCGTCGTCCCGCCGTGCGTGCGTCATTAAGAGAACAGACATCCAGAAAAGGCCGGAATTTAACGAGCTCCTCGGAAGGATCTGCAGTCTAGATGCAATTCGCTCGCGTGTCCTCTCTCTCTCTCTCTCCCCCTCCCTCTCTCTCTCCCCCCCTCTCCGTTTCTCTCACCCTTTCTCTTTCTCTCTTTCTCATCGCTCGTGCCGGACGTTCGTAACGAGGCTCATTTGGTGGCGCGCACGCGACCAATGGCGCGGCGGTATGGTGGCTGTGGCCATGCCCAGCGGCCAATAGCATCACGCGTCACACAGCTGTCATCTTGGCCACGCCCCTTACCAATCCGTACCGCGTCGCGCATGACGCACTCGGCTCGCCTCGCTAACACGCCGCGTCGCCAGTCCCTTCTGATGCGCGCGTGAGGAGTGTTTCTCTCTCGCGCGGCAGCGAGAGAGACAGAACGGCCTCATTGATCCGCTGCCTCGCGAGGTCTGCTTGTCCAGATGTGATTTAGATCAAGATCGCCGAATTGGAATCACAGTTGAGAGACGGATCCGGTGCGTGTGAAATCACAAGTGAAATTGGAAGTGAATTCGTGCGGACTCTTGCCGGAGAGCCGCGGTACTCCGGTTCTTCCTAGCGCAGTCGGTGTTGTTTCTTTGGTGATGAGTATCTCGCTGGAAACGACGACGGGGTTAACCGAGTGAATCGACTGAAGAAATTCCGTCCGGGTGGAATTTTCCGAGCACACCCTTTCTTCGCGAAGGCATGATGCTGAGAGACCACCGCAGTCGAAGACCAGATTCTTAACTTGCACCAGAGGTCATTTAATATTCGAGTCAGTGCCGATTCTTGTAAGCTCTTCGGACGCACGAATAGCTAACGATATAGTAAGAACGTGAAAATGCAATAGCCAAGGATTATCTCCAATACTTCTACAAGAAGAGTGAAAAAAAGCATCGCATTTATTCTACGTACAGAGAGGCGCCATTAAATTGTCAAGTGGTATTCGAGAAGAAATTTGGAAGAGCAGTTTGGTGACATTTTCATCGAGAGAGCGTCACGACGAGAGGCGTCGATGGGGTTCAAGGAGAGCGAGAGAGACGCTCTTTAAGGCGCCTCTAATAATAGCAGCACGCTCGCGAGTGTACCAAGCAGTCTATAAATACGATCGCTGGCCCCGTGGAAACACGAGCCCGTAGATTTCACGGTGCAACCTGTGTGTGGGCAGTAAGAGCGAGACAGGAAGAAAGAACAGCGAGTCGGAAGAAACGGTGAGATTCGCGGATGGAAAAAATCTCTATCGCGCATCAATTTGACGGAAGTGTTTCCCGATGGGAATGATATAATGACTGTGCGAGTTCCACGAGTATTTCCATGAATGGTTGTAAGCCGATCGTACCAAAACGACAGGTGAGAATCGTCGGAAACGAATTGAAGATCATCGCCCAGAATGATTTGATCTTTCGAATTGGAATCTGCGATCTCATCCTCGGATTACTTTGCTCGCAGGAACAACATCCTAGCAAAAACCCGATTGAAGTCTGAAGGAAGATATTCGAAGAGATTACAGCATTGGTGGAATAGCCATTTTTTTGCTTTTTGAAACATGATTAGCGTTAGATCGCAGACTAGCGTGGTCCAGAAACAAATAAGAATCCGCGACTTCGATCTGTGAACTGACCGTCGGCTCGAAGCTGCGATCACAAGACTGAAAAGAATCTCGTTTCGTAAGATTCTTTTTCCGCTTCCGGCTGCGATGTTCGCCGATGTCGACTGGTGAGAGTTGAAAATATCGCGCGCTACTCGCGAGGATCTTCACGTGATCCTCGATCGAATGAGACCAATCAGATCAATCTGTCGAACGAACATTCAAGCGCAACATTGCTGATCGATGAGTAATGCCTTGGAAAGGCATACAATCATCACAGCACGATCATCGACAGTTTGTCAAACGGAATGTAAAAGAGCTTCACAGTGTTTTCCTGCTTCAAGCTTCACGTAACATAGTGCAACGAATTTACATACCCAATTGTTTAAATTAATTGAATGGTTTAATCAATGACTATGAGAGATAATGTTACACGAACAGGCGTTGAGGAAGATCAAGTGCACGTAGGGAAGGGAAAGATACATTTCGCGTTTAGCGATAATTAAAAGTCAGCACTAGTTATCAATTTTCAAACTAGTGATCAATTTTGACGGGCAACGCAATAAGTGGTGCCATCGAACTATTGTCAATACTTAAATTAGGCGACTTTATTATTGTCTTATGCGGACTTTTATCACTTGTCATCCTTTGATTCGTGCACAAGTCAGTTATAGGACTAACTTAAAGTGGTTTAATTTAAGTTGGCGACTCGCCGTGTCTTTTTAGACTATAATCATAGAACTTTTTTTTAATTAAAAAAGAGAGCTTTTATATAATCAATCTAAACTTACGAGAATCCATATCGAATCAACGACGTTGCGCATCAAAGATCTCGGGTCGTTGGGCGCGTCGCGCGATGCTCTCAGTAGGACGTTCCAAGGATCCGCAGTGATCCCCGCGAAGGGTTTACCCCGTGAAAAATGAGCGGCGAGTAAGGGGTAGCTTTCCTTTCGCGTAGCGTCGGATCGGAGAACCCGTGAGCGGCGACGCGGTTCGTCGCGGTCGCAAACGCGAAGCGGGTAGGACGATCGTGTCACAACGGTGGAGGGCGACGGTACCGTGCGGGGGGTCGTCGTGGACCCCGGAGATGACGCAGCCATGATGGCCTACGGGGGCACCGCTGGTAACGGGGGCGCGATGGGCCCGACGTCCGGCGGCGGCGGCGGTGGTAGTGCGGACGTCCTGGGTACCGCTGCCGGCGACTACAGCCCTCAGAGCACCCCCACACCCTTGACCGGACACTCGACGACGGCCGGCACGGTGGAGAATGCTTACACCCCCGGCGCGACCGGGGCGGCCAGCTACAGCCCCCAGGATAGCCCGGCGAGCTCTGCCGGAGGCAGCGGTAACGGCCAGCTGCCGAGTTTCGGTTTCACGCAGGATCAAGTGGCGTGTGTCTGCGAGGTAAGTCGTGTGATCGCCTGTTTCATGGAGCTCCTCCGATAAGAGACACGAAAACATACTGAGTAACACGCAAGAAAGGTAATTAAGTAAATGAGTGTGACGGAGCAAAAGGTTTAAAGAGGAAGAAATGGAGAGAAGAGGGAGAAAATAAAAGGTTGATTTTTTTCAACACTGATATACCTAAGCTTTTTAAGTTTTAAATCGTAAGAAATTGATCGATCATAGTTGGTTAGTCTTCTCACATGTTCGATTATGATTTATTCCGGTCAATTTATTCCGGCTTAAGACTTAAAGCTCAAGTAGTGGATTACTACTGAATGCCTTTCATTTAGTAACATAAATTGATATGAGTATTATTATATCTTTATTATTCATGGAATACAAAGAAAAATAGAACATTTGTGTCACTAAATGGAAAGTATTCATAGAAAGCCCATTAACTTTTGGGATTTGTGACTAGGCGCTTATCTTTCACATAATTGTGTTCAAGTACAAGTGATAGCTTCGATTCTCAAATTATTAGTAATGGGCGAGTTTAAGATGGTAAAGCGGCTAAGCTCGCCGAGCAATTAAACATGATTGGTTGGATCTACAAGTAAGAACCAATAAAAATTATAAAAGTTTCACTCGGCAAGCATGTCTAATCGCTTTGCCAGCTTGAACTCGTCCAATGTTTAGCCGTGAATATTCTATACACTGAAAAAGAAACAACAAAAGTTCAATATTTTGTGAGATTTCTTTTTTTGATGTAGCAACGATCATAACTCGATTTATGCACTATCCTATGTATTGTTATACTGAAAAAATGTTTTAATTAAACCAATAAAAGAGTCTAATAAGAATAGTATTTGATGAGACCAAACAGAATTTCTAGTCGTCATAATCAGAAATTTTGTTTAATCTCATCATTCTTATTGAACCTTTGTTGATTTGAATCAGAATATTTTTTTCAGTATAACAATATATAATTTTAGGATAACGCATAAGTCAAATTGTAGCTGCATCAAGAAATTTGCAGTTAAAAGTATTTTAATTGAATCTTAATTAAATTATTATTTTTATCTACTTGATAATTAGATTGTGATTCCTAATTTATATGACGAAAAAATTAATCTTCAAAAATATATCCAAAGAATGTCTGACAAATCAAGATGACTTTCTACGAGCATCACTGAAATGTTACTCGTTTAATATAGAAATTCAACGTTGTTTCGTGACTCTTATTAGATGATCTCTAGCTGCATAACACGCGCCTGCTGCATTCAGTTGTTTAATGCTATGCGTCGCGTTTATAGTAAACGTACAATTCATTCACATTTCAATTAAAATCTAGACGTAGATAAACATTTTTCTCAGTTACAAACGTTACATTCAATCGCGATAATTATATAGTATGATTGATCTTCATGCAACTCAATGACTCATTCAGTAGAGAAAATTAATCAGTTGGCGCTTAGTGATTCTTTAATATGATTGATTCTTGCCTTTAGTTCTTCGCTAAATCTAAGTATAGGAACCAATCGTATTAAAGAATCACTAAGTGCAAACTGATTAGTCTTCTCTGCTGAACGCAGCCATTGTCGTTAATTGTTTTGTACTTTACTCGCGCTTCAAGAAATAGAAAACAGCATTGCTCTTAAAATTTTATCATATACGACTTATGAACAAAAATATATGATTGCCAGAAATCTACGCGCAATATTTGCGACGCACAGCTTATAACAATGAGCCGCTGATGACTGGCTAGCAATCGCTGCACTTTCCTCGGCGAATAATACCGGTCGATTTTTATCTCGTCGAAATGTGACATCATTAGATTTTATAATTAATCGCGATAAACATCACGAGAATCTCATGTCGCGTGCAAGTTTATTTAAATGTCGCAAATTGGAATAAATTGCTTCTTTTCGATCTGCTACTGCACAAATCCAATCATCATCGTGTTGATTGTTATTGTAAAGTGTGGAAATAGCGAGGATCTACGTGGATTCCCGATGATGAAATTGCTGCCGCGACGACGGTCGTTACGTCGCCGACAATGTGCAGCGTTATGCGCCAAGATTCGCTTGCATGTCACACGCTTAATAGAATCTGCACGATTTTACTGTAACCGTAAATTGTTTTGCGTGCGACGTTTACGTCCCTCATATCGAACGTCCCACATGTTAACTCGTCCTGTTCGAAAGAAAGAGAGAGAAAATGAAAAATAGGCGATCCTTTCCGCGTTTGGCAAAATTTTCAATGATTCTTTACTGTACTCTCATCGAGTTGCACTCGGCATGCAGTCTCGAATTTAATTGACAAACGATTCACGTATCATTTTTATCAATAAAACCGAAAATTAAAATAAGTAAACAATAGTAAAGTAAGTATTTGCTTAAACGAATCCAATAAATTAGCTCGTAAATATTTGGATTGTTTAAATCGAGAAATATAAAATATTGCAGGCGAGAAAATAGATACAAGATTATTATAAAAATATAATGTATCGCAAAAAAGGTTAATTGCGATATGCTTTTTAGTCCAAGTGACGTAAATATCTAAATATATTTAAAATACCTATTTAATAAATAAAACTCTAGTCTTTCAATTTCTCTTGGATGATGCCTTTTTGTATTGCTGCGTCGTCTATTTAATTTTTTTTATTTGTATCGCGTGGGTGTACTCGCCACGTGAATATTAAGAGTTAATTTCTATATACTTTACGCCGCAGATGATGAAAATATTTATGAACGATTGAATCGTATGGCGGTCGTAGCGCATATGAGATAACGAGTATGCGAAAAGATGGGTTTGCCAAATGCGGAAGTGATCGGCCGCAGATTGCATCTTGCACGTGCATACCCCTGTACCAGCGCTATAATTATGCGGCTAGACTTTAACTCCTTGCCCACGTCGCACAGACAATTATGGCGCTCAAATTCTGCGATTGGACTTTCAAGAACGCTAAGGGCCCTACGGTTATGCATGAATGATCCGCGACATTGGAGTCGCTATCGCGTATCGATTTCTTCAAAAATATTGTGATATATTGTTGCCATACGCTGTGACACGTGGGCGCTAGTTGTCTTGTATCATTCGAGGTGCCCATGATAGTTCCCTTTTCAAAGCATAAACGAAATCGACGTTTCACCGGGTGTCGGCCGATCTATTTCTTGTCGAATCGCAATGAAATCGATCTTGTACTCGAGAAAAGGAGAAATGATAGGACTGAATGATTTCTTCCTAAATCTGATGAAATTATTCTAGAACATCGACTTTCAATCCCAGTTTAAGTCATTCCGAATTGAATTATATTATAACATTTTTAATCCTAATTTTAACTATCTTTAATGTCTACATCGATCATTGAATAAAATTATTAATTATGTTATATATACATTTTTTAGATTACGTATTGAAGATTTAAATATAATTATCGTCCGTTGATGATAAGATTTAAATATTATTATTATTCATTAAACCTCAAATGGAGAAAGTGAACAAATTTTCTTAAATTTTCGTTTCTTTTTTTATACATTCGATTTTTAAACGTATTAGTATGTGAAAAATTGTTATCATTACGTATTGAATTTCTGTGTTGTTCAATTCTAAAAGAAAAGAAGGATTAACTCATGTAATGGTGATCTTTCTAATCAGCATCTTCATCGTTGACAGTTAATCCGATCTTGAGATCTATGTCGTACATTTCTCTTCGTTTGGGTGACATGACATTCATTCCTCATTATGCCACGCGGCAAGATTAATTGACCATATTGCGGAAAATTCGGCGACATCCGGCGACGACAGCGAGCAGACAAAGATGACAGGTGTACAGAGCTCATATTGCTAATTAAGCGATCATCAGACACCCGTTTTCATACGATCGGCAACGTCTTAATTTCGTGCCGCTACTTTCGTAGCAATTAATTTTGTACGCTAAAAGGAAATTTCGAGAGATTCTCTCTCTGCGATATTAATTTTCTTCGAACATATAAGATTCATGAATTTAAATTAATACATATGAATTTGAAGTTACTATAATTATTGAAAAATATAGGAAAGAAGATATAAAAATGAATACAGTCCTAATATTCTTTGCATTTGTGTTTATATCAAGAAAGTGACAATTAGAGTATTACGACTATTTACAAGTACATAAATTTTGTATTGCAATAAAGTTTGCATGTATCGATTTTACAAATAGTACCATGCCTTTAGCAAATCAGTTATGTGTAAATTAAATATACGTAATACGGTGATATCTAGACTGGCAATATATGGCGCGTGATATATCGAGTAAACGTCAGTGATGCAAAGCAGCAGACATATGCGGATACCGGCAAATATTATAGATAGCTCATTTCTCAAACGGAATCCTCGGTGGTTAATTATATCAACGAGAGAAACACGCAAGGGATAACATGTTTCATACCGATAAAACGAACTGAAGTATATGACGAAATAAAATTGATGTATAGTTCCACTTAGGATCGTGTTACGCGATCGTTTAAGTTCATTAACGGTCATTTCGAGAAATTACACGAATGTTAAACGTCACAGATATGTCGAGTGTAATTTTATATATTAGTAATTATCAGATTTTCTCTCCATCTCAAATGATATTTTATTAAAACTATACTATTTATTAAAACTATGCTAAACAGTTTTATGAATTTTCATATATTAATTTGATTATTTTATTATCAAAATTTTCGCGATTTCGCAGCTTCGCATTATTGCGTGATATGTTCATATTTCTAATAGAAAATACACAAACTGAATAAATAGAATTTTCTCTTATGATTATAGATTCTAATATCTTGACATAAGGGATCATTGTAAAATAAGGGACTGTTGTAAAATATTTGAGATATTTCGAGAAATTCGCAAAATCGTGTATTAGACTATTTTAATCGTTCCAAGACACGAGATTCATTTCTGCTTGCTCGCAAAAATTTAATTAATTGAAATTCGTGAATATATCGGTATAGAAGGTACATCCTGAATCATTCCTCTTCAAATTTCTGAAACCTTATCCCCATGTATAATAATATTTAATCTCATTCAGTTTTTTACAAATTTTAATTAGATTTTATAATTCAAAATTTAT
>JAANIC010004963.1:91485-104097 GCA_017607545.1 Acromyrmex charruanus
TTTTTTTTTTTTTTTTTTTTTTTTTTTTTTTTTTTTTTTTTTTTAAGGAAGATTTAAAAAATTTTCTAAGAAAATATTCACAAAGTCAAGACCAATTTTTGATCTTCTATTGATACGATTCTAAATAGACACTGGTTTTATTGAGGAAAAAATAGATCTCCACACTCATTTTTCGTCAAAAATGTTATATGAATAGAGTTATCCATGATTTAACTTAAATAGTTATTATGATATATTTCTATTAAAGAAAAGAGAAAAAATTTCAAATACAAATCAATTTATCTAAAGCTGCGTCAATTCGTTTTTCTTAAAGGAATTCTGATAAAATAACAGTAACTGAGAGACTTTTGTATCCATTCAAATTAGTTTTTATATATAAAAGTTAACGTTTTTCCATTTAAGAATCGTATCTAAGCGATTCAATCAATGATTAATTCGAATCTCCCACACACACACACACACACACACACACACACACACACACACACACACACACACACACACATTGTTTAACTTTGTAAATACTTTTTAGCTCCTTCATTTAATTTTAGATTATTTGTCATAGAGAGCATTCTATTTTATGTCCTTTATAATTTTTTTACTTGCACTTTGTGAATAATCAAATTAAATGTAACAATAACTTGTATATACTTTGTTAAAAACTGAAGAAAATTAAATTTAGATTAATTTTCTCGATTTGAAAATTGTAAATACAAGAGAATTGATCTAAATTTAATTTTTCCTTGTTAAGGTTAATTTTTCCCGGGTACTTCATAAAAACAGATCATTTATAATAGCTTTAATAGTCAATTTCTGTAATTTTCCATTCTCATCCTAATTCTCACAGTTCCCCTTTACACGAAAATGTCCCGACCAACCTGTTAGTCACTGGTAGTTGTCCAACTCGTCTTCCTTGAACGAAACGATCAGCTAAAAGAGGTGAATATGAGACATATACAAGATACACTAGAATAAGAGGAGACCCGGGATGAGTTTTGCCGACTAACAGTGTGCCCCCCCTGTCTATCGTCTTCAAGGCGATGGTGTCGAATGTCCAGGTTCTTCAGCAGGCAGGCTCCGTGGAGAGGCTCAGCCGATTTCTATGGTCTCTGCCGGCGTGCACCAGGTTGCACCGGCACGAGAGCGTGCTCAAGGCCAAGGCGATCGTCGCCTTCCATCGGGGCCAATTTAAGGAACTCTACAGGATCCTGGAGAGCCACACCTTCAACCCGAACAATCATCCGAAGTTGCAGGCTCTCTGGCTCAAGGCCCACTACATCGAAGCCGAGAGGCTGCGCGGGAGGCCCCTCGGCGCAGTTGGTTAGTAAAAATTTTTAACGGTTTTTTTTTTTTCTATATTATACATATATAAGTAAAATGATAAATAGAGATTATTTTTCTGTGCAAATTCAACGATAATATTTTTCTTAATGGCGCGATTGTTAATTGCTACTTTGTATTGATTTCAATTGTTTTATTAAATAAGTATTTCTCTGTATCAATGATTATTAAGGTAAAATATCCTTGTAAGTTTTGAAAAAAAAATAACTTGAATGATTTCATCCTTACTTAAATACTAGTCGATATTGATTGGTGAAAAGATAATTGAAGAACATAGAGAAAAATAGTATGTTTAATATATCTAGCACCGTAAATAACTGCTCTCTGGAAATAAATAAATTTAATTTATCATAGAACATTCGCATAAAGCAAAAAGCCGTTGAAAGTGGAGTAGTGCTTTGTCGACAATGATTAACTTTCTTCAT
This sequence comes from Acromyrmex charruanus, assembly GCA_017607545.1. Lineage (NCBI taxonomy): Eukaryota > Metazoa > Arthropoda > Insecta > Hymenoptera > Formicidae > Acromyrmex > Acromyrmex charruanus. The sequence goes on from JAANIC010004963.1 coordinate 93,252, forward strand.
TAAAAATCAGAAAATCCGAGTGGACACGAAACTATGTCGCACATCTCATTAAATTAATGATCCTTAATATATTATTCTCAAGATGTGATTCTTATTATTATATTATTCTCGAGATACATATATATGTTACTTTAAAATGAAGTATAAATATTACAAAAATGTCATCGTCAGTATATAACTTTTTTTTAAAGAAATTTCTAAAATTTATGATAACTCACTGCATATGATAATTTATGAATAATTTATTCAATTCAGATATAAGACACTTTGCGAATTAAACCTGAACAATACTAGTGCAGCATTAAAATCTCGCGTTTTAATACGATACGTACCGCGTGCGCGTCACATTTATTTTCGAGTTTAAGGCGTTACGTACGGCAATTATAAATAAACAATGCGCGAAACGCACGCCGCACGGTTTTGGCATTAACGGTCAAAAGAACGGACAAAGTTATTATCGCACCCAGCTAATGAGCAGTATAGACTTGGCCCTATTTTACCCGCTCAATTCGTAAGCGGTGCGCGTCGCGCGTAAAACCGACGACGTCGCCGTCGTTGCACTCGGCCCAGAAACCAAATCCGTCTTCAAAAAAGAGAAGCTAGAAACAAAGCGTGCTTCTTGTGTGCGCGTCGAGAGAATCGGAGTGCCGTAACACGCCGCCGCTTCCTCTTCCGTTTTTCACAGCGTCGCGAATCCGCGTTCGCGGTGAAAATTTTCCCTCGCCAGAGTACCGAAGTGTGTTTATCTTGGAGCCGTCAAAATGTGTATTTAAAGATACAGATAGACTTTAACGATGGTGTTCTAACATTTCTGACGGTACTGTAATAGCGACGCTTTATAAAATTGCGTTCTTATTTTATGTTTTCTTTGAAAAAAAAAAAAACAAAATGTTAAATTAATATCCTCACTTATAGAGGTGACTTTGTCTTTTTCTTTGCAGGGAAGTACCGGGTGCGTCGTAAGTTTCCGCTACCGCGCACAATCTGGGATGGCGAGGAGACGTCTTATTGCTTCAAAGAGAAGTCCAGGAGCGTCCTGAGGGATTGGTACGCCAATAATCCGTATCCGTCGCCGCGCGAAAAGCGAGAATTGGCGGAAAGCACCGGCCTTACCACCACGCAAGTCAGTAATTGGTTCAAAAACAGGAGACAAAGAGATCGTGCCGCCGAGCATAGGTGAGTCTTTGACAATGGAGACTCTTTCTGCTTAATTAATTACATTGAATTCTCATTTTCGCCTCGATAGAAAGCTAGAGAGGAATGTGCTTCATTCTGAAAAGTATTTCTAGAACAGAGAGAAGTATACAACAATCTACATCAAAGTTTAACTATCCGAAAAAAAGTGAAGATTTAAAGGCGTTAAAAAATGAGCGACCCAACGCTGAAGACATATTACGGGCGTCAAATTGGGTCAACGGAAATAGGATCGAGTTTTCTCTATTATACTTTTACATTTTCTTAATATTAAATTATATTAAATTATCTTCGTTGAAATATTTTATTAAGTAGATGAAATAAATCATACACATATAATAGAAGACATTAATAGCTAACGGCTCAAGATATAACGATGCGAAACTAACGTAATTTCTAAAATTTAATAAATGACGAACGATAGAGTTCATATAACGTAACTGTCTCATTAAATACTTTGTCAAATAAACAATATCCGACGATATTTCTACGTCCGACAGTACAGATACAGCGACATGTACAATTGGCCACGTTAGTGTGGAATTTTCGTCTCTCGCGGATAGAAGTGATCGGCTCGTAGGAGTCCCGTGTTGTTTGGAAGGTCGTTGCTCTACATCCGATTTTAGAAACGAGCGGAGGCCCCATAACTATGTCCGTAATGCGATGCCTTCCGCCGCGTAGCGAGAGCACCGTGTCGCATGCATTCATATTCGTACACGCGGCCGTCTTTTCCTTTGCCGAGTGAGCGAACGAGCGAATAATAAATAAATAAGTACCAACTGGGCCATCTGGGCCACTGACAGAGCCAATCTCCCGCGAATTCTTCCGCGAAACTTAGCACGTCGCGTCGCGTTGCGACGAAACGATGACGAGTCATTACGATGATCAAAAGTGTGCCACGCTTCTCTGTCTCAGTCGGCTGATTAATAAATTGAATCGGATATAAATCCATTGCAAGAGAATCTGATCTAATCTGATCATATATCGCAAACTAGATTCTTGTCTCCATTAATAAAATTTATTATTTGTTTTTAATAATATCAGCGTTTGTGTGTTTCTCTTTCTAAAAGCATTAATTTGTAAAGTAAATTATGGCCGGTATTCGTAATCTATTCTTATTTCAAGACCGTCTTAAGTAATGTCTTAAGATGCTAAAATGGCCTCTGATTAGTTCGTGAAATCTTAAGATTGTACCTAAAACGGTCTTAAATATAAAAATTGATTATAAATACCAGCCTATAATTATTGTAATGAATTAAAGTATAGTATTGATAAGACAATCATAGCTTAACATTCCATTGAGAACAATTTTTCATTTTGAATCAGAATTCCAATTAATGCTCCAACTAAATCTCTTTTTCCAGCGTATAATTGTTAAAAATTTTGAGCTATAAGGATTGATTTAGAGTAATTCATTATAACAATTTGAAGGTTAATGGCGAAATCATACGCGAATGCAATTGAGTAGGTTGAACAGGTATTTCTGTGATATTGGGGAGATTCGAAAACAGAGATTCTTTGCGGGATTTCCTGTAATTAATATGCGATGAATGATGCCATACACATGTATTCGCAAAGTCTGTATCGGATAAGTCTATAAGATCCATCGTCATGAGTGATGCTTATAGGGTGACCATAAATTCTTTGATACGAATTTTACTTTGGATATATTTTTTAATAATTCTCGTATCAATCTTGGATGATCTCCCAGCAAACGAGAATGGATTAAAATGGATTGAAATTTGTTTCTATTTCCGAATGCGTATTTTAAATAGCGAATACTTTTTTTGGATTTAATTGGATTCAATTGGATTCAATTGGATTCAATTAGATTCAATTGGATGCAATTGGATTGAAAAATTGCATTTCCTATTCAAAATTTTGAATTGAACAGTATTCACAATGCACAGAAAAAGCTAATATTATTTTTATTATAGATTGAAAGGCATAGAGACATGTTCCATGCAATTCCTATAAATGAATAAAAATGCATTCAGGATTGAAAAGCATCATTTTAACATTCGTGAATATTTCTGAAAATCTGAATCCATTTCAATTCATTTCAATCCACTCTCGTTTGCTGGGCTATTCAATTTGCGCAAACTTTTTTGCGAATTATAAACATACACTTGTTTCTTTTACAGATATATTATATTTCCGCGAAGCATTCGATTTTAATGAAAATGATTTAATAAAGTACGCTTCTTATTATAGAATTAAACTTCATTGAATTCAAGTTTTGTTGATGCATAGATACGCGAAAATGGATTTTATATTCTCGAAAATTGAAGTTAAACTCGACGATTATATTAGATGATATTAGATACCGACATAAATCATCATTCTTGATCCTCGAAACTGCTTTGGGACGAGCGTTAATTCGCGAACACCTCGTAGACATGCATCTCTGACCTCCTGCCATGGGAATATACAGAAGCCATAAGAAATTCGATACGTTCCCCGTGACATGATGTGTGTACTGGTCCTGCCATAATAGTGCTTCCCACTTCCTTCCCTCACAGAAAATGCGTCCACGATTCACATGGATCGATCGGATCCATACATCCTTCGATAAAGATATCGCTGACGCTTCTATTAATATAGGTATATTATAGAAGCGCTAATGTTAGTAGAAAACATTTTGTTTAATAGATGACTATGGATTTTATGTCCATATTAGCTGAGGATGATAACAATGATAAATTTTAAAACATTGAGAAGACAAAATCTTTGAACGTATAAATATATGTATAAATGCAGGAAATCACTTGCAAATTATGATAACGAATATGAACGATTATTTATTAAAAAATAACAGATCAGTACTTAAAGAAAAATCTTTTTTATTATACTATGATTTAATAGTACAAACAACAAATTTTTATAACAAATCGAATTTTTAAAAAATAAAATCTTTATCGATTCAATCTATAAAATTAAAAAAAATGTTGACAAAATAGCAACACAAAATAAACTTTTACAAAAATGATTTTTTTTTTACAGAGATCTTTTTTATGAGAATAAATAATTTTTCTAGTAGTATTTAAGTTTAATTTATAAAAAGTTTAATCGCAAAAAGTTAAAAAGGCAATTCTGATATTATAGTTGATAAATCATAATGAAACTATAGAAAAATATTATTTCAAGAAAAAAGTATTTACAGTTTCATAACACAATAGATTTTTTACAACAAAGTAAAATATGTTTACTCAGCTCAAAACTATTCTGATTTATCGAATGTAGGATCGAGAAATTCTTTAATAGCAGACAGATTTTATCTAATAAAGACATAAAAGAGATTTTCCGAATAAACTCTCATGCTTTTCGAGCAACACATCTCGTTTAATGTTTCATACATATGTATATATAACTAACTTTTTGCCGATGGCTCATTTGCTAGAATCGATATTTAGATTGAATTGATATTTTAATATTCAAGTAGCAGTGATATTTAATAAATTAAAGATGTAGTTAAAATTTTTAATTGAGTAGAAAACAGATTTTGGCAACCAGTCTATTTTTTTTAATTAACGTAATTAGGTACTCTGAAATAAGATCACTAAAAAATAAGAAGTCAATACTTCGAATTATTGCCATTTCAAATCTTTATACTGTAATCCTAAAACGGAATGTAACAAATCTCAGATATTATAAATATAATATGTTAGTTTCATAATTGTTGTATCATAATAATTTTTTAGTGATTTTAAATTATACCAATCTATATAATTTGATTCCAATAATCAAATTTAATTTAAAATATTCTAAAATTTATATATTTATACAACTTAAATTCTTAAATTATCTGAGAAGACAAAGAAACTTAATAAACTTAATAATTGTGCTATATTTTCATCTAATATTGTATCAAGTTAAATACATGAATTCTTTTGATTCCCGTAATAAATTGACAATAAAAAAAACTTGATTCTATTTATAGTAATGTTTGTAATAACGAAAAAAATAATACGTGTTCGAGAATTACGGCCACAATTATGTTATTGTTTAATGAGAACACAGTCAAAAATTAAGTGAATAATCTCTCGCGTATGCAGGGGCGGCGTCCCGACGATCCTCTCGGGACAGGGGCGTCTCGTGGGCGTCTGCAACCGACAAAAAAACGTCAAATACAGGGTACTAGTCCTCCCCTGGGAGCTGTTATCGAACGATTTAACTATCTCGTTTCGATAAGATATAATGCGCACGCTCAATAAAATACAGACCGTTCAAAAAAGGGTTGCAAAATGAATTTCGATAATGAATTGTTTACACACAGTGTTTAACGCATTTACTATCAAGCGTTAATTGATAGAGAATAATTAACGTTAGATATGAAATGTATCATGTAATGGAAATTAAAAACATGAAATATAATATATTCGACTATATAATGACGATATACAATAATTATAATAATAATAGTGTAGCAATATTACCAACATTAATTCGTAATTCAATTTTTATTTATCGCTCTTTTTACGTCTACGTAGCAATTTATGTAGAAAGATAACGATTATGCGCTCTCGAGTCGTAAACGGCCGAATTAATTGATATCGGTTGGCCATAATTATCGACACAGAGCGTAACCGAGCGGAAGTATATAAGCTTCAAATCGCGCGGAAGATAAGGTCGATCTAAACACAGTGGATTCTCGAAACGCCCATAATACTCGTATAAGCTTAGTCCTCATGGGCCGCTCTCTTTCTCTCTTTCTCTCTCCCTCTCTCTTCCTGCCATAACAAACTTTAAACAATGAGACTCGATCGAGATAAAAAGTCGTGCAGTATGCCACGACTGTTTTGCATACCGAAAAATCAGGACTGACTCCGATAAGAGAGAGGGAGAGGACTTCTTCGACCGTAATCAGCGGTTAGATTATTTGCGCTGGTCGATTCACGGCGAGCATGTATTAGAGATACAAAGTCTCGTCAGCATCCAATCCAACTGTGCCAAAGTGCATCCGCTGCACTTTGAGAAACGCACAAAGCACGATGACGATGCAGTGTGTCAACGGCGAAACGTCGTTGCAATTGCATCACTGTCGACGATAACGGAACCGCTGTTCTCAGTACTCAGTGTCCGATGACAACGGAACGTGCGTGTATCGCCCAAACGTGAGATAACGCGCGGTGATGCTGATTAAGATGTCGGCGACGGCGCCGGATAATCCATGCGCGTCCCTGTCGCTTCTCGAAATTTTCCGACGGTGCGTACGGTGTCGCGTTGCAGCATGAAGGAGAAGAGCCTTCGGCGCTACTTTAGTCCACCGGATGATCACTTCGGCCATTAGGCTAAAAATAATATAGATAATATCTGACAATGGAGAGCGATATGGCAGTGACGTATGTGTTTATAGCTCACAAATAGGAAATCACAGGTCACAATCCCTATTTTAAGAAGCTGTATATACAATGCATAATCAGAAGATTTTCGTACGTACTCTTTAAATTCTTTGGTGTGGAATCTCATTCTTAAAGAATCTCTGGAATCTCTTTTTTAAAAAATGGTAGAATTCATTCTTTAAAGTCAGATTCTTCCAAAGAATTTAGATAGTAAATTATTGCACTTTCTTTTACCTAATTTTTAAATACATGTTGCCACGATATATCTTTGCACAATTATCTTAAAAACTTTGTTCTCTCTCTCTCTCTCTCTCTCTCTCTCTCTCTCTCCCCCTCTGGAAAAGGAAAATGAAAAGTATGGTCTAAAAGTTTTGAAGTTCATTATTTTTACATTCCTTTATCTCAAAAATAAATATGAAATAAAGATTTTTGGCTGAAAATTTTCTTGCAGCAGTACTCATGCTTGAAATTCTTGCGTAATTATTTTAATGGACCAATAAATTATCTATAATTAGCTAAATTTTTAGATACTTCAATCAAAATGTTCTTTAAATGGGTACATAATGTATTTAATTCTATATATATTATTGAAAAATATAAATATAAATATACAATTTTTAGGGGGTGCTCTCTAAACATCCCATGTTATCACCTAGCTACTTACAGATTAATATACAGATTAGGTTTCATGAGTCTTCCTCGTAAACGAGAGATCGACTAGCACAACACAAGGAACACACCAAGTCAAGACAAAATCAAAATGATGATTTAAATTATAAAATTTGATTGTTTGTTAACATTAAAAATCAAGATAAAGTTATTTTAATTTTGTTGATTTTTGTATGTTCCTTCGAAATGGCTGTATTCAATGAAAAAAGCAGATTTGCAACTGTTGTAAGATTCTTTAATATGATTCGTTCTTTTCCTTCATTCTTCACTCAGATCTAAATATATAAATAACAATCATATTATAATCTTATAACAGTTGTAAAGTTACTTTTCCTGAATGCAGTCAATGACACGTTTTCGTGATGAATATAAAAAAAGCGCTACAGTTACAGCATTTTCGGCAGCATCATGTTGCACTCGAAGATTTGAAAAACAGTCGGTCAGTCGGCTCTTTTTTTTCGAATATCGATTCTATCGCTCGGCTTGAAAAAATAAATGCTGCACGTTTCGCGCTGCGATCCTTTTTTGTACGCGCCGTTGTATATGTACGACACTTAAAACGCGTCGATTTCGATCATTGTCAAAACGACAAACAATAGAGCCACAGAAAGGTGGCGGGAAGAGACGGGAATATGGACGCCGGTGCATCCGCGAGTGCATTGTGCCTCCCATTCTCTTCGCAGTCAAAAATAAACTCCCGACTGCACGCACTGGTCGCGCTGTATATTTTTTTTTTGCTCTCTCACTTTCTCTCTGCGAGAGCGGCCGCGCTTGTATATGGCGCTTAAAACGTCTTTATTATCGTCGCGCTAGTCCCGCAGTTAGACGCAACGATCCCTGAAGGGACCTAGCTTTATGAGCGATGGGCTAAGGGCTACGAGAGCAACATCTCGTGGCGCCGCGGAAATAAATAAAAACCAATGTATGGACATCCCACAATCGCTCTCCAACTTATCGTATTTCGAATTTATTATTCTTCAGTTGAATGATTTTTAAGCCCTCAAGCCCATATCAAGACTATAAAGATTGATATTGAGATTGAATTGGAATTTCAATTGGAAGAAAGAAAATCAATCTTGAGTCAACTTTGCTTTGATCGACCAATTTTCAGTTGACCAATCTCAATCAACAATTTCTATAATTTGATTAGAACATTACACGCCCATGAGAACAACACATTGATAACCAATGCCCAATTCGATTGCTACAACTTTTATAAAGATGAATATATTATAAAAAAATTATTTAATCGAAACGTTAGATATTAAGAAATACCTAACTAAGCAAATATCTTGATTAATAAAAAGTTATAAGCAATAGAGAAAGTATTAGAAAAGCATTGGAAAAAAAGCCAGTTATGCCATATCAAAAAGGTGATTAAAGGTTAAATTAAAACGAGAAGATATTTGAAGCAGAAAGAAGCTTGGTTGGCATTTTTAAAAATAATTTTACTTTCATTTCTGATTTCTAAATGAGAATTATAAATTGCAAAAGCCATCATCGTAATTCAAGCAATGCCAAAGTTTTCAAATACATTGAAAATATAGAGATCTCTAAATGTGAAAATTATTGTTAACCTTTTCCATTGGAAAAACTAGTGCAGTACTGGTGCAATTGAGTGTAAATCGGTTTACATATTTATTTTGTATAAACACAAAAAGCTCGAGGAATAGTTTTAAATTTAATTAATTTAATTTAATTTAATTTATTAATTTTTTTTTAAACTTTCTTGAGCTTTTTGTGTTTACATAACAGTAAGATTGGTAAGTTATTAAATCAGGAAACATTCTACATGAAAGAATACAAACTCTGCTCTTATTCCGGATTAATGGCTAAACTCTAAACACGCATTAATAAATAATTTAATCCTTTTATTAGTATGGAATTATCGTGACAAGAATACATAAAAAAGAATACATAAAAGGGTTAAATTATTTATTAATAATGAAAATGTGTAAATTAATTTGCATTTAATTGCATTAGTGTGCACTAGTTTTCCTATATAGTGGAAAACGCTATAAAAATGCAGAAAATAGTTTTACAACAATGACGTCTCGGTGATAAAAAGAGACCGAGCAGTCTCTCTTATAGCGAGTTTGCCGTTCGCCGGTTTGCTCGATGGATCGAAGGGCTATATCACGCTGGCAGAAGCCAGTAATGGCTTCGTCGTTGTTCTCCAGTGTCAACAAAACATTGCTAATGTACCAACCCTCGAACCCTCGCCCTCGCTCTCGCCCTCGCCTTCGTTCTCGTTCGCCCCCTTCATCCGACAGCGCGGAGAGAAAAATGGAGGAAGAGGACATATAGTAAGGGACGTTATTTCCAGTCGATCGACAATCTTATCCCATATGATCGATTTGTTGTTAAAATTTAAGTCGTCTCTCCCGGACCGATCCAATCGATGGCTCCTGTCGGCGTTGACCTCGATTCGATCGATCAATCGCATTGTAAAATATAGAAATTTCATGAAATTTTAGATTTATGTTGCTACATCAGACAGATTAATATCATCGCGATTAATTTTGTACAATTGTATATACAAATTAATATAATTTTCATGTAACACTTAATATAACTCAGCTGCTACTTCCCTTCTTTCCGTCGCCGAGAAAAGTTTATTCAGTAATTTTTATACATGTATTAAATTAAATCAAATTAAACAATTAATTTTGTGTAAACACGAAAAGCTCGTGGAATAGGTTTTTAATTTATTAAATTTTTTTAAAAACTCGAGCTTTTTGTGTTTACGCAACAGTAAGATTGATAAGTTATTAAGTCAGGAAACACTCTACATGAAAGGAACTCTGCGCTTATTCCGGATTAATGACGAAACTCTAAACACGCTCCATGATCATCGCTTGGAAACTACTGGCAGTAAGATTAACGTCTCTCTCATTTGTCGGCCGTCAGAGATTGTCCACTTTAGATTAGATTAGATTAGGGACGGACGTTTTATTCGCGCCGCATAAGCGAAAAACACGCGCTCGGCTGCTCACCGCGTTTGTTTGTGGCGACGTTTTATCGGGCGACGTGTGCGGTTCTTCTGACGTTTTCTACGAACTGGTGGACTCGATGATCCGCCGTATCACCGTCGTAAAATTCTACGCGTGAACAAAGAAGGACGGCATAATAGATCACACACAAGCTGCGTATATTTCAGAAGTGACAATTGTTATGTATGTACAAAGGTTATTACAAAAAAACCAATCGGGATAATTGCAGTACTAAAGACCTTATTTTTGTAATCCTTACAATATGATATTATCGAACGAACTTTCTCTTTTCTATAAATGACTGTTATTATTCATTAACATCAAACTTATTGGTAACAAAATTATCGTAAACTCAAACAACAGTTGAGTTATTATTGAGTGTACGACATTTTTGTCGCTATTTTGTTGTTATAGAATAAAATAAAGAGTCTTTATTGATGATTATAATCATTCACTAAGGATTACAGAATAAAGCCCTAAATGTAAGAAAAGTTTTGATAAATTTAATTACCCAAATTAAATCTATCTGATATTTCATACATCTTTTTCGAATATCTTTGCAACAAACCGCGAAAAAATTCTTTCTTATATAAATATATATGTATAAAAAAACTGTTTTACAATTATTTAATTTCCTAAATAAATTAT
>JAANIC010004963.1:104501-117296 GCA_017607545.1 Acromyrmex charruanus
ACTTTTAAAAGTATTTTATATTATTATAATAATAATCATCATCAAGTTGAGATAAAAAGATTGAATTTCAGTACTCGATGGATTTACTGCGTAATAGTGTAAAAATATATATCTATAATGCTGAACTTTTTGCGAAGTTACGCAATAATATGGAATAAAAATGAAATGTGATACGCAATTACGATTTTAATGTTTAATATTGCTAACATATTTTTCACCTGATTGAACAATACGTGTATCTTTTATTAAACCTTTTATGAATATTAAATATTAAATTTTCAATCATTATTTTACTGCTTATGCAATGTTGTACAAAATTTAATAAAATGCGAATAAGACAGATCAATCGAAATTAATAAATAAAAAAAAAATTTTTTATATTCCTTTATTAATTCCGATTAATCCGTCTTACTCGTGTTTTAATAATATCTTTTAATATTTCATGATAACTTTCGAGCGTTGGATCGCATAGACATTCTGATGGCTAAATATGTAACATTTATTATATATATATATATAATATCTACATTCTTGATCTTCAAGATGGAAAGTAAGTTCACGCTTTCATACATTTTCTGCATACACTTCATCAAATTTTAGCGGGATAATTTTGTTTAATCGATTATCCGGCGGTTGATTAACCGCGAGTATCGATTCGCAGACAAGAGGGTTAAAAATAATCCAAGTAGCGAGTTTTCTGGAAGGGACAGTGTACTTTCGCCGGATGTAGAATGAGACAGATGGGAGAATCGGCGTCGAAAGGGCGGTAACGGCCGCGGGGGTGGTCGGTAAGGGTTAGAGACAGGGGTGGCTGCGCCAATATTGACTCCTTCTGAAAAGCAGAGACTCGTCGGTGACACAAAGAGGGTGGCGCTACTTTACCTCGCCCTTCGTACACCCGGTACGCCCTAAGGTACTTTCGACATGGCGTCCAACTGGCTAACTTTGACGATTGTGACGTCTGCGGCCTCAATAATCACTCGAAGGCTCGAAATGTTGTCAAAACAGATTTTTTGAATCGATGATATTATATAATACAAGCAAACGGTAACATGTTTCTTTAAAAAAAAACAAAAAAAAAGCGGAATATTTTAAGCAACAGCAACTTTCCTCTGTCTCAATAGATAATCAAATTTCTGTTCTTATTCTAAAATTCATGAATTACATAATTTAGACATTCGATCCTTTGGAATATTCGATTTTATACGGCGCGTAGATAATATTGAATACGTTATTCATGATTTTATTATATGAATATGAATACTTTCTATTTCGCATTGATTGTATTACGTTATGAGGTGATGTATAAGATGATTTCAAACATTTAACTTGCGTTAAATATATTTTACAGTGCATTAAAATTCGTTCATTTTTCTTTTTAATTAATTTACATTCGATACCATTTTGTTCATGTATCACGTATTGGCGAGCGTGTATTGATTTTGATGAAAGTAACTGTTATTATTACAGCCCGGAGTTATGAATTATTCGCAAAAATCTCGATGGATTGATGGCATAATGCACCGCGTATGTATCCTGAATGAAGGCGTGTTCTTTGATATTTCGCTTTCTCCACGAATGACGCGAACCGTCGTGTAAATTTTTGCAAGCGAATAAAGATGCTTTCGGGTCAAGCGGAAGGAGACACTCGTTCAAATCGTAGCGCCGACGTGGCCCCGAAATAGCCACGAATACTGGTACCATTCCCTGGTTTACGGTTACAGCGGGCACGGTGTCTGGGCAGCGCGCTGCCCGTGTCTGTAATCAGAGAACTCGCTTCAACGCTGTGTGTCGTAGCCGCTACTGCCGTATCCGCTTCCAAGTTCTGGACTCTAAATGTCAAATCATTCACGTTAATTAATCCAACATACACACGCTAAACACTGCATTATGACACAATTAAAGCGATGAATTAAGCGATGGATTATCATAAATGTCATCTGGATTTCTGTAACACAGAGGACGAAAGAGAGAGAGAGAGAGAGAGAGAGAGAGAGAGAATTTTCAATCTTTATACCTTAAAGTATTCTTAAAATTGACTACATTTATAGCACGAAAATAATTTTATTAATTATTTGTATCCGATTATATAAAAATCATTAAATTTTATTAAAGATAATTTAAAAGTGATTAAAAACAAAATAATTGAATGTTTTTAAAATCTGCATATTTTCGTCGGGATTCTCTAATCGTGATGTTTATCGATACTACTCTGTCTAAACTCGCCTACTATGTGCAGTTCTTCATTCGTTTATATTTCTGCATCAAGAACGCATTCGGCCTCGTTGTGCAACCTTAACAAGTCTCACGAGAGAGACGAGACAGACAGGCTCAAGGAAATCGCTCAGACGTTCAAACGATTTTCCACGACTTCCGTTGCATGTCGTACTCGTATGCGGGAATTGGGCGCGGTTCAACCTCGTCAAGGTCGAAGCGACTCTTGGCTTATGCAATTTTCACGAAAGAATATTCATTTTTCTGAAGCTCTGCGTCAATACTATTCTAAAGAAAAAAAAATATACGATATATGTATACATTCGTTGCACTTTCAGATTAAAAGTCCCTATTCTAACTCTTAATTACTGTAATGATATCGTTATATTGTTATTAAGTTACATTACTGTTATTAAGGATTACAGAATAAAGTTCCCCTCAAATCTCGTGTATAATCTTGTTATATCAGACCAAGAACTAGCAAAAAATGGTTAATTAAATTTGAATTTAATTTCATGACATTACATTAAATTTAATGTACTTATAATAAAATTTATTCGTGCACATGTACATAAAATTTAATGTATTTTTCATGAAAATTTATGAAATTTAATGTACTTTTCATAAAATTTTATTAGAAGTACATTAAATTTCATAAATTTAATGTACACATCTATTCATTTAAGTAACTACTGTAACTTAATTTTCAGTTAAATCATTCTATACTTTTAATTTCGTTCATAATCATGAGCTTCATTTACATGTAAACGAAGCTCGTGATTACATTTCTAACAATATATATAAGTATGTTTATTTATTCATTGATTTTTGTTTAGAAAAATCACATTCTATAGTTTCGTGCAATTTTCTGTACTTCTCTTTCTCAATGGAAGAATTCATTTACTTTTGGTACAGGAAATATTGTATACGAAAATGCTATTAAAAGCAAATCTTATGATAATTGCCGATGTTTTTTTTTTTTTACAAATTTTCTGCTATAATTAATATATTTTTAATACTTTTGTCATACTCTATGTATTTTTTGGTTCGACACTTTTCCGATCTCGCAGATATCCGCGTCATGGTAGACGGTACTCGCGTTCTCCTCTCTGCCATATCCCTCCGCCCCTTCCAAGGGTCCCATGCATGTACCGGACACACTCGCACGCACGTTGCATTCTGGGAATGCGTGCATGAATGAATGCCCCTCTGTCCCCCACGATTCTGAACAAGGAGAAGAGGAAAAGACGGGTGATCGCGGGAGTACGGAGAGGGGAGCCGAGCGGTTCGTTCTTTTTCAACAGCAACGGGGACGAGGCGGGCCCTTTCGGCCCTTACGTGCCCATATGTGGACCCTTCCCGCGAGCTGTCAGATTTGACGTGGTCTTCTTCAAAGCGGTTTTCACGAAGCGAGCCCCTATCCCGCCTTTTTTTCGTCCTCAAAAATGGCTGAGACGATCCAACATGGCTGTGCCCTCCTTTCCTCTGTCTCTTTCTTTCCCACTCTTACATGTTTTTCCCCCTTTTTTTTTCATTGGGACGAAAGGCATTGCGCATTCAGTGGCGCCTTTCAATCTCAGACGAGTCCTTTGTGGCGTCTTGCGGTTGGACGTTCATCCTCTTCGATCGACGCGCGAGCTTCCTTCGATTTGTAAAGGAACGTAACGACTATATAATTGGCTAATTCGTGATACATATTCAATTTAGAATACATGTAAAAAAATATGGATTTAGATCATTTTAAGCATTCTATTCTTTTTTTTTATCTAATCATAAAATATCTGTCAACACTGAACTATAAGATATCTGGTTACGGTTTAGTATTTTAAATTTGGCAAAATATTTTAATAAATGTAGACGATTCTTCGCTAATTAACTCTCCGCTAAGGAAAATTTTATTTATCCCATATACATCTCTAAAATAAAATTTCATTCATCTTTATTTGTTTTTTACATTTTCGTTAGTTTTAATATTAATGAAAAACATTTCTTGATTTGAATGAAATTTTAAATTCTGTCTCTGTATTCGCGAGATCGAACAAGTATATTAAATCGAAAAATACACGGAGTATAACAAACAATATTAAGAATATAGCAAAAAATTTGTAAAACAAATCTGCTATTATAATAATATAATATTTGTTTTTATACTTTGGTACTTTCTTATATTTTCCACATTGAAAGTGATCAAATTTTCCAATAAGGAGAAGTAAAGAAAAATTAATTTGTAAAGAAAAATTAATAAAATTATAGAATTTCTAAAATAAATAAATAAAACATACACTTATACACTTTATAATAACACATTACGATCTTTAGCCTTGCTGTATCGAAGGACCGATAAGAAACTCTTCCTTTCCGCACGCACTAAACTTCACAGGGATATTTCGAAGGTCAAGGATTCACGCTGGGTGTCCCTTCTTCGGCGCTTCTTCCGGGATTAAATCCATTTCACGCCTTTCGTCCCGGTGAATGAGTGCGCGACGTCCTGACGAGACGATGACAGAGAGATCCGTTCGCTCTTGTGACACGCTCGCGGTATGCCGAAAACTACCGGTAGGTCCGACGTAATCCGGATTAAAGAATTCCGAAACACCGAAAGTGTTTTAACGCCGCGGCGCGCGACCGCCGAGCACGAGGATGCTGCTCTTACCTGCGGGAATCTCGTCGATCCGCTATAAATAACGACGCGTCTCTGATAGATCTATGGAAAACAGCAAGCTGGACTGGCCACCAAGACGACCACCACAATCGCTTCGTGGTGGCGTGTCCAAATAGGAAAAAAAATAGAACGGGACTTTCATTTTTTATCGCGGTCTTCACGAGCGAAAATCATTCTTTCTAACACGAACGTGAATATACATAAATTTATATGGTAGTTTGTAATAAGGTAAAGTGGTCCAGTTTTAAACGAAATAAAATTTAAATCCAATTTTCAACGTTCAAATTTAGTACATACCTCTCATTGGTACTGAAAGATATCAAACAGGAGTAAATCAAATTTATACTCTTTGAAAATTGGAAAATTTAAATATTATTTCATTTCAGAATTGTACTATTTTATCCTATGTGTGAATTTATAATATAAAATATTCAATATTATATTGTAATATTGGAGAAAAATTCTATATTATGATTGAAGCAATGTATACAGAATGTGTACATTTTATTTATATTGAATCAACCGTTAATTTAGATTAAATCTGTTAGACTGTTAAAATACTACATGAGTCATACAAACTTAGAATTAGTTGGAGAACTATTTAATGTTAAAAATTAAGAATACTTGTGAAAAATTGATGGATTCTCTTCAAGGGAAAATCGATTTCAAGTTGATAAAATTTTATTGCTCTTATTAATATCTGTTTGGTTTAAATGAGATTTTTTCACCTTCTTCCTCTCTCTCTCTCTCTCTCTCTCTCTCTCTCTCTCTCTCTCTCTCCTTTCTTCTTTCCCCCTCCTTTTTATGTAAATTACTATATAATATAAAAGAAATATAAGAATATTATCTCTACTTCGATCAAAGAAGTAAATAAATTATAAACATTGTTATCCTGTGCGCTAACAAAGCAGTTGTCAGTGCCAAGCTCAAGCACTTATGGCTGTCATTTATCAGAATTTATGAGTTATCTTACTAGAAGATGAACCTGTGAGTTGCTGCATTCTGGCATAGTTTGTCGATACCGCGCATGTTGATTCTTGAATAGGTAGACCTCGTATTTAGGTAGACTTCGGAATCGCGCGTACGACAATTGGCATGAAAACGCAAATTCTCTGGCACATCGATGCGTTCCATCGCCGAATTGTGTGAAATCGCGACAAATAAAATGGCGCAACGGCGCGGGACGCGCCATTCATTATCAGAATAATAACCGGCGTGTCAGTGAGAATCATCGTAATTCTTCCGTGTATTTCTTCAAATATATTTCTCACTCGAGAAACTCCACTTTGTTGAGATTATTATTTTGTTAGTCTTTATGATTACAAATGCGCGCATCACACGAGCCAAGAATCTTTATATAATACATAACTCACAATCATAAATGATTATTAATTGCTTGGAAGATACTTTGTTGATCTTACGTAATTCAGATATCTTCTGATATAATAATCTGTCATAAAAAAGAACATTAATTTTTTAGTATTAACATGGAAAGAACAATTTTGCCAAAGTATCTAAAAATTTAACTAGATATGGATCTGAAAATGAATTTTGTTGGACTATCTAATTATGTAGAACTATTTAAGTAGTAGGACACTTAAAAACTCAAACACTGATTGCTACAATGTCAACTTCCTATATAATTATTTCGATTGTTTAACAAAATTATTTTCAAATCTGTATCCATATGTCTAAATTTTTTAAATTCATTTCGATTATTCTTCATTAAGTCTAAATTCAATTCTTGCTCAGAAAGAATGTTTGACCTCTGGTGTGCGTCGCAACGAAAACTCGTTCGATATAGTTTAAAATACATTTATGTTTATAGCACCGGAAATTAAACCAGCCAAAATTGCATCGGCCATAATTCTCGGATTTTCTCGCGCTGGTGAATTTTCCGCGGATGATCCCGTATCCGTTGCACGCGCGCGAGAAATTCGCCCGGACGTTTTCACAGGACCCGAGAGAATCCCGCAGGTAAAGGAGGCGAGAGCCGTAGTTTACAAACAGAGACTCGTACGATGTGTACACGGTACGCTGCCCCCCATTATTTTAGGCTGTGGAAACTCTCCTTTCCTATCTGTTTATGGAATCAGCTGCCAGTAACTTCCTCGACGTGCTCACCTGCCGGGAGCAATGGGCAGACCTTCCGAGGCCAGAGAGCCTCAGGAAAATCCGCCGTTTTTTCTTCGGAACCCCGAAGGCCGACAAACGAGTCAGCCGATTTTCAATTTGCTCTACGAGCCCGGAGTTTGCCTTTCTGCCTTCTTCAGTGAGTTAAGTAATCCCGGAGGCGAAACTGGCGTTCTTTTCGAGAGCGAAACGGTTGCGTGGGATTTTTGGAATGAGAAAAATAAATTCGACAGTTACATATAGAAAATGCTAAATTAAACTAACAATCTCCTAGGAGGAGTTGTTGCTATAGCCTACAATATTTTCTTCTTTTTATAACAATATCTATACAATTATATCAATATCAATTTATGTAACAATATATATTTACATACAGCTTTTAAAATGTACAAGTATTCGCCAGGATACTTTTAACGGTACGGAAAAGCGCAGGAAGGAAACACGAAAAATAGAACTCGTTAGAAGTCTTCGCTCGCACTCTGACCCCGCAAACTCGTTTTCCGACGACGATATCGCACCGCAAACCGGAATAAAGTACGCGACATCGCAGGGGCGACAGAGCCGATATAATCCGATTTTACGAGGAGGCCCCGGCATGGAAAGAAAGAGACAGGGAGACAAAAGGGGAGGAAGATGCTATCGGGCCCCGCGCCAGTCCCAGGCGATATAAACTTAGACGCGAATTAGTGATGCCGCGATAGCATCTCATTTCGTGGCGAGCGTGCGATCAGGAATTTATCGAGAAATTAAATTAGGAATTATGCTAATACCCCTCCCTCCCTTCCCCCATCGCCCTATATAGACGGCATCTCACCATAGTCGACCTCCATGAATGAGCGGCGGCGGCATCACGTTTCTCTGGTTATTTATGCGTTATTTGCACCACCCAATTAAAGGGTACCACCTTTCGTAAAACTGCTCTCACATGGCGTGCAACATAATTTGCTGGATCGACGTTACGTGATCCTTAAATTCCGCTTCTAAAATTTACGCGGAACATAGATTTAAAACTTGAATTCAACATAATATACACTGAGAGAAAAGTATTTGGTATATTTGTAACTGTAATTGCATGGTAAAATAATTATGGTTATAACCGCTCCATTTTTATTGTTATTGCTGGTATAACAGTTAGTAATAACTTAGCGCCGAGATACTGCCTGTCTTCTGATAATTATACATATTTATAGATATACTAAAAAATGTATAGTTGGTATGAAAAGGATTATAAATTGTGGTTAAATTATGGTAATTGCAATTTTTTTCTCTCAGTATAATATTAAAATAAGTGGTTTATAGTAAATTATATGATAGAATGCATCAAAAATCTAGATAAACCAATATAATGGTAATAAACATCTAATTTAAATAATTTAAATTTGTTAAAAAAAAAAATTTGCTTGTATCTTCAATGAAGTAGCTGAGTCATTAATCCCAATTTTATGACACCGGTCAGTGCGAGAAAGATAATGACGAAGGCGCGGCTAGTTTTATTAATCGGCTAGTCCGTAAATAAGATTTACTTCGAAATTCCGTAGCGGTCGCTGAGATCGATTCGTCTCCATTTTTCGTGAGACAACGGCGACTCACGTAGGACCATCTACAGATAAAATCTCTTCACATTCCTGGCATTTTTTATAATCCTTGACGTTGATCTCGACACGGACGATGCGAGCATAAACAGAATGTCTAAAGTAAAAAAATCTGATCTATTGTTTTTATGGTTATTAAGTATAATGTTTTGAAGAACGAAAATTACGACTGTGTAATGTTTTACAAAATATTTATATGCGATGATACAGAAATGACATCCCAGCTAATTAGAAATTGTAACTTTCGTATAGATAGGCTAATTTCAAGAAATAGATTTGACTACGACTGCGTTAATGGATAATATGAAAAAAAAATTAATATGATGACGTAGTTTTGTACATATTGCCTTATTATATAATATAATAATATAAAATTTATATATAATGTAAATATTAGAATTATAAAATTTATTCCCATTAATTAAATACAACATCTTATTAAAATATAATGTTTTCAACTATCTAATTGTAAGCACTATTGAAATTAGTGAACATTCCTTCTTTATTTGATATTTTATGCATGTTTTTACGATCAGTTTTATATATATATACGATAAAAAAAATGCCTAATTGAATTTAGCATATCATTGTAAAAATCTAAAAAAATGCAGAGACAAAAATTGATTTAAAGATTATCGCGAAGATAATAGGATGACAAATTTCACGGAGATAATTATTAATTATTCCCATTGGGGGGTTAAATCGTCGAAGCTTCCAACATTTAAGAAATTTCTCTTTCTCTTTCTGTCCCTTCATGATTCCACGTGGTCATCGAAGAAAGAAAAGAAAAGAAGAGAGAAGCGTCGATCCCGGAGACGCGGAATAAGTGTCATGGCGACGGGGCTTCGAAATAAATGTCTCCTACACGCGATGAGTCACAAATCCTAATGAAAATAATAATACCCGAAAGATTCTGTTCTTTCGTAGCCGTGCAGCGCAACGAGGATAAATTTACTGCGCGATCTACGGACGGATAAGGCATACCTGGGGACACCTCCGTCCGGTTATAGGTTCTACCATGTAACGGGTGATACAAAGAAGATCTTTACGATAGACTCGTTTTTACATTGTTTCAATACGTTCGGGTCTCATTTTTATACGATTATACAGAAATGATAGCTAATCAGAAATCGTAACTTTCGTAATGAAATTAATTGTAAGAAATCGATATGGCTACGACTGATAGTAATGAATAACATGAAAAAAATGAATATGGAGGCAGTTCTGTACGTTTTGCTTTTAATGTATATAGAATTTGCTCTTATTGTCAATCATATATTATTATATAATTTGTCTTTATATAGAGACTGATATAATCTTCTTGTGAGTTTAGTTTTCCATTCTGTATGAATTTTGTATTAAATTGTCTCGTCTTTAGGGCAGACAGAGATGATTTTTTTATAGCTACAATGTCGAAATATGTAGATTTATCAGAATTTAAATTTGGCATTAGCTAAAACACTTTTGCTCTCTTATATATTAACAAACGCGATTAGCATTAAATTAGAAAAAAATATTCTCTATTTAAAAAATTCAATATATATATAAATACTGAGAGAAAAATATTATATGATATCTGAATTTTTCACTTTATCTTAGTTTTTTAAAGTTTGCTAGAAATTTTGCGGTGATATATCGCAAGCGAAACTTTTATCAGCATTGTTCTTCGAGACTATGATTTTGAGAGTTCAGATATCTTCCGTACTCCCTTATCATTTCGGTAGTTTCTCTCTCGTATCAAAGACCGGTTCTCGGAAACACCCCATAGACAAGTGTCGCAGCACTTGCCTTGAACAGTGCGATATCACCGGTCTCACGTCTAAACGACTTGTAAAACAAGCGCTTAACGATTGCTGGTACCTGGAGGAGATAGACAAAGAGAAAGTGGGAAAGACTGAGGGAGACAGAAAAGGAGAGGAATAGAAGGAGAGGTAGGCGAAGGGGGTTCAGTCGGGCCCGTAGGTCCCACGTGCTTCGAGGAGGTCCAGGCTGCTAAATTGAGTTTACGAGACGCCGAGAGCGTCTCTCTCGCCTTTTCTCATACCTTTTTTTTCCCTATTCTGTCTCTTTTTCCTTTCCACTACACATCTCTTTAAGACTCTGCCTCCCTACACTCAGTGCCCGCCCTTAATTCACAAGTACGAAAAAAGCAGAATATACCCTCTTCTCAGTACTTTACACACCGACACCGGCGTTATCTTAAGCGATATTATTTCGATTCCCAAGCTTCGCCGATCAGCATCGCTGGTTTACCCGCTGCTTTAAACGTGACGCTCGCGCCTGCGAATGCAATTAAAGGCCCCTAGGATGTCTTTATAATGGAATAATGGAGAACATGTCTCTAATGGGAATCGGTGACGAACGTATATTAATATTATACAATTTGCATCACTTTTAATTACGCGGCTTACTTAGTATTCGATATATTATTTGTTTCGAAGTAATTATAAATTTCTAGACAGAGTTAATGTCACTCTTAATTATCGGTATTTTAATTTTTGTAATGAAGGATTAATAATTAATTTTTTTTAAATAAGGGGAACAAATAATGAGACAGGAAGAGAGAAAAAAAAGAGAGGAATACACTTTTAAGATTACA
Source organism: Acromyrmex charruanus (assembly GCA_017607545.1). Lineage (NCBI taxonomy): Eukaryota > Metazoa > Arthropoda > Insecta > Hymenoptera > Formicidae > Acromyrmex > Acromyrmex charruanus. Next base: position 115,702 of record JAANIC010004963.1, read on the forward strand.
TTTGATAATAGTATAATTAGCATAACAAATAACAACTCTTAAACATGGTGCATAATAATAATGGTGTAATTAGCATAACAATTTGTTTAAAACCAACTCCAACCTGCCGTCTTTTACTTGGAATTTTTTGTATGTGAAACGTAGTATATCTTCGCAAAAAAGGCCACTTGTTTTTTTTTTTTTTTTTTTTTTTTTTTTTTTTTTTTTANTTTTTTGAAAGGCACACACTGCTTTGCAATTTCAGTGGCCAGAGGGAGGATAAAACTCACGGCGGAGGTCTCGGGGATTCCAGCAGCGAGAGTGGCGACGAGACGAAGCGGCAGTCCAGCCAGCAGCAACAGCAACAACAGCCGTCTTCCTGCGCGGTTCAACAGCAACAGCAGCAGCAGCAACAAATGGTGGACCATCAGCAAACCTCTAGCATGTACCAACTTCCGCCACCAGCTTCCGTCTCAGTTTCCAGTCCGCATTCGTATCACCAAGGTCATAGCTCGACTTTGAGCCATCCACACATGCAGCACCACGACACGAGTAGCGAAAGCGGCGACGACAAGAGAAACCTCCATCATCAATTACAGCATCATATCCAGGTGGGCACTCACGGCGCCCATGGTTTAGTCCATCCTGCCGCCACCTTGCCACCACCACCGCCTAGCTGCGCTCAACAGAAAAGTCAGCTAGATTACATGCAATACTATCCACAGGTAGGACGACGAAATAATCTTGAATGTTTATTTCTTGCTCGTATTCGTTACTTTAATCTTTTGTAAAGCGAAACCACGAGGGATAGAAAAATGCAGTACTCTTTTTAACTTTATTTTTCGCATTCTCTTTGAAAATGAAAAAATTGTTATATATTGTCTTTCTATGACAACGAAAGTGGAAAATTATTATTTTATTCTGATATATGAAAAGGTTAAGGATTTAAAAATATTAATATTTAAAAATATTCAATATCTCGAAAATATAATAATCGTAGACTTTTTTAATTCACGAATGCAAAGGTCTAAGAATATGTATTTGATATTTGAATACTATGATAGTAACACATATATTTATATTTTATAACTTGTAGAAATAGATTAGAGAAATATAAGAATTTTCTATGATAGGACTATCTAATCGGAACGCCAACCTCCGCGGATCTACAGAAGTCCTTACCGCACACTGCAACGTCGATGCAGATGGGTGCGATCGCCCCTTCTATGGGCGGGTTGAGCCCGATGGGCCCCTCGACGATGCTATCCAACACCATGCAAAGCGTTAACACCATGAACACCATGTCGATGAACGGCATGGGCATGGGCGCTTATCAAGGCATGGGCTCCATGGGGATGTCCACGTCGCATGCGAGTTACCACAGCGGCCTCGTGCTGGGCGAATACCATTCGTTGTGACCTTGGGCCCCAAGTACTCAGAGCAAGAGGAGCCAAGAGAAGACTTAATGCACATCGGCGGAGCGCAAGACTTCCGATTGATCAAGGTACTCAAGTAGCTTGCCGAAATTTGGATCGCCAATAAATTATTACTGTTGAAGAAAAATAAAGACCTGCTGAAATTCATTTAACACATCGATTAATAAAAATTAACTTTGA